>JAFEMH010007908.1:0-71314 GCA_022495995.1 Adenophora triphylla var. japonica
CGGGTCCCGAGAATCGCTACCAGCTTTGCTCCCAGACCACCTGGGTGCCAACACCATGTTGCTCAAATTACCGAGGGCCGGATGCTTTGGTCGTCCGAACCACGACACTCTCCCGGACGTCTAAGGAGTACCCGGGAGGGAAAGCGGAATACTTCCATTACCCTCGGACAATACGAAGGCACACAGGCTGCCATACAAAGAGGAGCTATCTCCGCGGTGGCTTGAGGTCATCCCGGCCCAACAGGAAGGCTCTGCTTGCATCCCCGAACTCTTGCCCGGGGAAACAAGCGACGGAATATAGAGAAGGAGGGACCAAAGAAACAGGCACACGGAACTCCCGACAACGTAGGACCCACCTGCCAAGATCCTCACAGTCTGATCCTCCCGGTCTTGGAACCCGTAGAGCGGATACGAGTGCAAGTACCAAGGCTGTGCCATCCATCTCCCGGGCGGATGATCCATATCCAGCCTGAGAGGTCGGCGGAGCAAATAGACCACGGGCTAAAGCGGCGTCGGAGGCCCTCGGGCGTAGGCTGGGAGTCTCTGCGCGCGGCCACAAGGTGAGCAAAGCGGGGCTTCCCCCTCTCATTAAAGCGATCCCACAGGTCGCCGGACGGTCGATACCATGAAGAGAGTCTCCCCCAGGCACCAGCGGGGGCTGATATCTCTCTCCCGGCTCTGCGGGTGCCCTACCACATCTAGCAAAGCGCCATCTGAAATGCGAGGAGGCGGCCCAGGAGAGCGTCGCTATCGTACACAAGCAAATACATCCCCAAGAGGCAGTCAGCTCTCAAGTCATCAACCATGAACCGCTCAAGGCCGGCGCAAGAAATGTCGATATGACCGAATCAGGGATCATTGCCCTGCACTTAACTTCCAACGAAGTACGAAGAAAGTCTGCCAAGCTTCACGCTCACGCGGCACCACCAACGAAAGAGCGAGATGGCCTCCACCTCAGGTCCTCCAATCAAAGCTTGAAAATCTTCAAAAGTGGGCACCATTTCATTGTAGGAGAAACGCTTGATGCACGTGCCTCCTAACATCCAGAACTTCGCGGCGGCCCGCAGCAAATCCCAATCGGGAACCAACTCCTTAAAAGACCAAGCCAGAGCAAAGACGAAACCTTACCTCGAAAGCTTGAGTCTACGATGCCTCATCACGGCGCCGCATCCGCGTTTTCGGTGCGAGGAAGTGTGCTTGCCTCTCTGCGAAAGCCTCGGCAAAATTCTAGGGACATACGAAGAATCCATGGCAAAAATGGAGGTTCCTAGAGAAAATGGGAAGAAAGCTCGAAAATGGTGCAAATGGGGAAATGAGGAAGAACCGAGCCTTTGGAAAGCATTTATGTCCTTTCCCAGAAAGCAAGGTTGGTCCGTACGGACCTCTTTGCATGCTAAGTATGTCCGTACGGACCTCTTGCAAAACAGAACCCATTTCCCCGAGAAAACAGTACAAAAACCCCGTCCTCGGCAAAACCTTGCTCCAAGCAGTCCAAACTGTAGCCAAAGCCATTTCCGACAAACCAACACTACCCAGCGACGCACTCTCGGCTCACGTGGCATGTATCTGAAAATAAAAATAATAATAGCAACAATTTCTAGGACAATTCCCGGGAATCACAAAAATAAATGACATTACATCTTAAAATAAAATACATTTGCCATGCAAATACATGTGTTTTATTACGAGTACCAAAATGTCATTTGCTAAACAAAAAAAAAAAAAGAGAGGGATATGAAAAGAGGAAAGCAAATGAATACTACTCGGAATCCTCATCATCATCCTCCTCGCCAAGATCCTCCAAAGAAAAGTCGGGCATCCCGGCGAACTCGCCCGTCACATCCTCCTCGTCGGAATACCGAGCACCCTTTGAGGCTCACGAGAAGTACTCGGAAAGGATCAAATCCGGCGAAAGGATCAAAGAAAGAAGGCTACGAGGAACCCTCGCCTGTGCGCCGTGCGGAGGCATGAGGAGCGATAAAGGGGCTGCTCCCTCGAAGGCCACTGCGGCTCCCGAAGAGTCCAGGCATCCATGCTATGCCGCCCCCTCGAGGCCCCTCTGGCTGCGGCTCAGGCTCGGCTCTAGGCGGAGGAACGTCCACGGAATGCCTCGAAGGCATAGGCTCGTGCGGCCGGCACACGGCGCGAGCCGGACGGGGACACCTTCGACGCCATCTTCTTAGCGAGGAGCGCGTCGCCACGTAGCAGGCGAAGTCGGCATATCGTAGGCTCTCCCCAGGGACTGCACCAGCAAGAAGCCAAGGAAACGCTCATCCAAATGCGGTTATACTCAACAACAAAAGAGAAAAACGCGAAAAGATGCCAAGATGGAAAGAGTCGGCCACACTCGCGTGCGTCGGGGTCCGCTCTGTAGGCGGCGGGGCTGCTGGGAGCAGGGTACGAGACACCCTCCTCCTCGATCAGTCCCGCGGACGTACGTGAAATCCGGTCCGACATCGGAACCTGCAGGGGAGCTGCGGGCCGGCCTCTCTCTCCGCGCCGGCTGCACAGGGCGTCTCGGCTTCCTCCTCACGAGGCCCCGTACTCCTCGCCGTACGAGATGGAACTCCTCGGCACCGAGCACCGTCAGGTACCTCTCGAAGTCCGGCACGTCCGTGTCCGGGAATCAAGCATCCCAAAGGGAGGGTCCCTCGGAGCCACGGGAAGCGCAGGGCCATCTTTGCCCGAAAGACTCGCTCCCCAGGGTACATGGCGTCACAAGTCGAGCCTCGCGGCATCTTCCGCGCGGCTGTCACCTCGGGAGCCCCCTCGAACTCATCTCCCTCATACCGAACCCACGGGAGCAGGCGAACCCCTGCGGCTATCCGCTCCAAACGCTCCACTGCACATCCCGTGGCGATGGTGAGCTTCCCAGTGGTCCTCCTCTTCCTCGCCGTACGAGCCCATCCCGACATAGCGGGTGCGCGGCAAAGCCCGGGATCCCTATCCCACGGGAAGCTTGGAAAACCTCATAAAACCACACTGTGACAAAAACGAGAGAAGGTTCGAGTGCAAAAGACAATGGAGAAATGACGGTATTTGCTAAATCAAGAAAAAAAACGGCAATAAACTCATACCTCCGGAGCAAAGTCAAAACGGGCCAACGAGCGACCCCCGGCTAAAGCCGGTCAAGGAGAAGTAGAGCTCGGCCCGAGCACACTTTCCTCGCCCCAAGCAATGTCGCGGACCCTATCCGAGATCGGTCAAGCTCTCCCAACGAGCAAAGGGAGGCTGCGATCGCGTGGTTCGAGAACAAAGTCTCGGACGGTGCATACCACAAGAAGGAGCGCGCCAGCTGCTCCGCGTGTCACTGGCCGGTACCCGGATGTAGGCCCAATGCGGCCGTGATCCTCATCTCTATGTCGGCATGTACGGCATCCCAGGCCCTGCGAGGACGAGGCTCAAGCCCGGCGGCTCGGTCGGCCACATCATCGAGAGATCATGTCTCTCCACCTCACGGGCCCCCCTTTGAAGGAGAGCCCGGTAATAGCGGCAAAATCGGTGGGCGTCACTGTCACCTCGCCCCGGCTCGGGTGGAAGGTGTGGGTGGTATCCCACCAATACTCGGATAGGCCCGGGAAGACACTCTTTGTTCTTCCTCGTGTCGAACTCCGACGGAGTTCTCAACGAACACACCTAGGCCGAAGCATAAACCCAACCTCAGGGGACTCGGCCTACCGCCCACGGAAATATCGGGCATCATTTGCCGTAGCTCATGGCTTGACCTCGGCGATCCCCGAGTCTTCATCCTCTTGGCCTTCCCGGCACGTAAGCCCCGCATCTGCCGAGGGTAAACCACTGACAAAGGTACGTCAATCACGATTACTTAATATAAAGGCACATATAACCGTCACAAAACACGGCACATATCGCACATAATTTTCACATACATTATACATATAATTTTTCATATAACCCGTCACAAAACACGGCACACAATGCACATAATTTTCACATATAATTTCTCCCATGCAGTCCGACACAAAACACGGCACACCCTGTACACATTTTCTCAAAAAGAAGAAAAAGGGGGATTAAACCCTACACGACACATTTTCAAAGAAAATCCGTCCCAACACGGCACATATTGCACATATTTTCCCCACAAAGTCCGTCACCCAAAAACACGGCACACACTATATAGCACATTCTCAAAAGAAAATCCGTCCCAACACGGCACACACTTTCACATATAACCCGTCACAAAACACGGCACAGTCACATTTTGCACAAAAATTATCACTACACGATAAATTTCTCATAATGTACATACATAAATAGCATACGGTACAAAACACCAAAGCATGCAATTCACTAGATAGGCACTTTATTTTCACAAATAAGAGCTAATCTACACATTTCTGCACAAAATACACATACCCACAATTTTTACATGTCCATTTTCAACAATTCATCAAGAATTTCACAAAAGGGCATAAAATAAAAAAAAAAAAATTCAAAAATGCGAAAAACTAAAACCTAGTTCTAGCATTCAAAAAATTCGAGTCGGGGAATCAAAACGAATGCAGATTTCTTACCTCCCCAACGTTCATGGAGCGACGATTATGCACCTCCGGATTCGGATACAAAACATCCGGGTTCTTCGAAGATGGAACGAACGAGGTCCAATTCCTTTGAAGCTCCATTCGCTGCTCAACCACCTCTTGACTGCGTTGACGACGACTCCTTCGAGATCCTTCAGCCATGGCAAGAAATTCAAGCAAAAATTTTTTGATTTTGGTTAACAATGGAGGAATTTTTCTCTCTCTCTCTCGCCTGGTTCTGACGAACTGGAAAAATGAGGAAGAAGGAATGGGGAAGGGCCTCGGTATTTAAAGCACAGTCAAACCTGGGAGCTGTAAAAAACCAAGGTGGTCCGTACGGACCTCTCTTTGCAACCAGGTTGGTCCGTACGGACCTCTTTTGCAAGGGGTGGCCAAATTACTTTTCTGCCCTTATAATCTTTGCCCCGTCGTCCTAAGGCCTTTTCCGGCAAATCCGAGTGCGAGAATGGTCCCTAACCCTTCAATTCAATCCCCTCTGGCCGTCAAGCGTAAGACCAGGACCTCGCCCACTTCAACGGCAAATCAACCATCGGCCATCAAAGCGTAAGACCGATCCTCGCCACTCCAACGGCAATCCAGCCACCGCCCGGCTCAACGGCAATTCGTAAAGGAGCCAACACCTCGGCCACGAATATCAAGGCGCAAGACGCCTCCAAGCGCTCAGCGACAACTCGGCAGCTGAAGGTCCGAAGTCATCTTCCCAACGAGAAAAGGGCCCTGCGGGGTCATGCATCCCGGCAGAATTCAAGCACGTGATCGGATGTAAGCCGAACTTCGCCCACTTCAGCAGCGCAAGCACCGACCATCAAAGTAAGCTCCGAGGCTCCTTCCCAACTTAGGTCATACTCACGAACTAGGTCCCGACTTAGGTCATACTCTGAACTAGGTCACAACTTAGGTCATACTCTGAACTAGGTCCCAACTTAGGTCATACTCTGAACTAGGTCACAACTTAGGTCATACTCACGAACTAGGTCCCAAGCTTAGGTCATACTCCTGAACTAGGTCCCAACTTAGGTCATACTCCCGAACTAGGTCCCAACTTGAGGTCATACTCACTGAACTAGGTCCCGACTTAGGTCATACTCCTGAACTAGGTCACAACTTAGGTCATACTCCTGAACTAGGTCACAACTTAGGTTCCTACTCCCGAACTAAGCTTCAACTCAGGACGCCACCACGTCCTTATCACCGACCTATACGGTCACCCCGGACGCCACCACGTCCTTATCACCGACCTATACGGTCACCACCCAGGACGCCGCGCGTCCTTATCACCCGACCTATCACGGTCACCCGGACGCCACCACGTCCTTATCACCGACCTATCTATACGGTCACCCGGACGCCACCACGTCCTTATCACCCGACCTATCTGATCACCCCGGACGCCGCCACGTCCTTATCACCGACCTATCACGGTCACCGCCGACGCCACCACGTCCTTATCACCGACCTATCGGTCACCGGACGCCACCACGTCCTTATCACCGACCTATACGGTCACCCGGACGCCACCACGTCCTTATCACCGACCACATACGGTCACCCGGGACGCCGCGCGTCCTTATCACCGACATACGGTCGCCAGGACGCCACCACGTCCTTTATCACCGACCTATACGGTCACCCCGGACGCCACCACGTCCTTATCACCGACCCTATCACGGTCACCCGAGGACGCCACCACGTCCTTATCACCGACCTATACGGTCGCCGGGACGCCACCACGTCCTTATCACCGACCTATCTGGCCACCGGACGCCGCCGCGTCCTTATCACCGACCTATCGGTGCCGGACGCCACGCGTCCTTATCACCGACCTATACGGTCACCCCGGACGCCACCACGTCCTTATCACCGACCTATACGGTCACCGGGACGCCACCACGTCCTTATCACCGACCTATCACGGTCACCCGGGACGCCGCCACGTCCTTTATCACCGCATTTATACGGTCACCCCGGACGCCACGCGTCCTTTATCACCGACCTATACGGTCACCGGGCGCCACCACGTCACTTATCACCGACCTATACGGTCACCCGGGACGCCGCCACGTCCTTATCACCAACCTATACTGGCCACCCCGGACGCCGCGCGTTCCTTATCACCGACTTTATGCGGTCACCCGGGGCGCGCCACCACGTCTTCACCATCGACCTATACGGTCACTCGGGACACCACCACGTCCTCACCATCGACCTCGGCGGTCACACAACACTCGAGGGCACCACCACGCCCGCATTCACGTAACCCTCACCCCACACCCGAACTACGACCCGGGCTTGATTCCCGCCGGGGATACGTAGGAATCCTATCACGAGGTCCAGCTATTGACCTAAACGGTCACCCAAAGGACACCACCACGTCCTCACTTTGACCCTCACGGTCACTTCCTCTCCCGACACGCGATCCAGATTAGGACCGCATCTTATCGGCGACCCCACTTCTTTCATAAGTGACGTCGTCGAGGGGCTTCTGTAAGTACCCCAATCTGGATCACTCCCTTTCAAACACACGGGAAACACCGCGGACTCATCCACGCGAGTCTCGGAGACCTCTCACTCAAAACCCTCTCAAAAACCTCTCAAACCCCCAACCAAACCGGGAGGAGCCTTTTCAGGATAAAAAGGGACAAAAGGACCTTTTGGGAATTTTCAGAAATCGGAAAAGCAATTAAGGTCCGTACGGACCTCTTTGTTTCAATGATTACTAAATCCCCTTAAAGTCCACAATATTCCCTCAAATCCGGGAGAAATGATGACTTCCATGCGAGTTGGTCCGTACGGACCTCTTTGCATGCGAAGATGGTCCGTACGGACCTTATTGCTCAGGGAACATCATCATTCCCAAATATTCTCCATCATTGCAGATTCCCTCAAATCGAGGAAATCCAAAATTCTGGATAACCAAGAAGGTCCGTACGGACCTCTTTGCTCCGAAATTTTTACTATAAATAGAGGGCTCCCCCTCCTCATTTTTACACACCTCCCTCTTCTCTCTTCCTCCCTAAGCCTTCTGGCTCCCCTTCTAAGACCTTTCGAGGCATTCCCGGCCCCTTCGGATCCTTCCGAGGCCTTCCGAGCCCCCTCGAGGTGCTCCGAAGCCTCTCCGAGCGCTCCCGAGACGCTCCCGCGCTGCCCCGAGGCACTCTCGGGTACTCTGAGGCCCTCGTGGTACTCCAGAGGCCTTGCAGGTCTTTCCCACGGTGTCCGGCTCTTTCAGGAGTCAAACCGGCGATCCCAAACCTTGCCGAACCTCTGCCCGAATCCAACCAACGATTCCAACGCACGCCGAACCTCTGCCCAAGTGACTCCTGCCACCACAACGCACGCCGAACCTCTGCCCGAGTGATCCCGACGATCCCCACGCACGCCGAACCTCTGCCCGAACGCAGCCTGCAACCTCAACTCACGCCGAAACTCTGTCCGCGGACAACCGGCATCCCGAAGCAAGCCAGGAACGCTACTCCGACCTCAAACACTATTCCCTGCGGAAGACGAGACACGAACCAACATTGGTAAGGCTTCCTTCCTGTTCTATTTCAATACATTTCCATACATAGCATACAATGTAGACATCCGATACTGACATGCATTTTTAAAAGCACACACACACACACACAACTTTTTAAAGGATATTAGGGGTATCCGAAAGACTCGTTTTACGAGGCTACTCGGGTGAGCTCTAATATTCTAAAATTCTCTTCCCGAGGAGTCATCTGACCTCCGAACTCAAAATCTCATCACACAAAAACAGTTTAAAATTTATCTTTAAACTGATGCCCTTTTTCAATGTTTTGGGCTTAATAAAAACGGCGTGGCGACTCTACAAAATGCGAAAGCAAAACGGCGAGACACCTCCAACACGCAAACGCTAAAACGGAATAAGCCAGATGCCGGGGCGCAATTGTGCTGCCTCTCGGATCCGGGCGACTTCCCGAACAGCGACGAAATTGCGAGATGCCGGGGCCCCGCGCGCGAGCCGGATCCCGGGTAATTTCAGCTGGGTTGAGAGGAGGGACTGGAGTATGTGTGTTAGAGGTTGTAGCAGGAGGAGGAGTTGGGGTGGGAGTAGTGGTAGGAGGGGGCGGTGACTGTGGTTGGAGCAGGCGTGGGGGGGTGGGGTGGGAGTGTTGACAGGAGGGGAAATGGGAGGTGAGACGGAGCAAGGTTGTATGATAGGAATGGAGAAGGTACACCATTCAGTAGGGGAAATATGGGACGATGTAGGGGGTGTGGTTATGAAGGAAGGGTAGGGAAATTCAGTTTCAACGAATTTAACATGGCGAGAGGTGTATAGGCGGTTTGTGGTTGAGTCAAGACAGTGGTAACCACTTTGAGATGGCGAGTAACCAACAAAGATCCAAGGGGTGAATTTGGGGCAATTTTATGAGGGGCGTAGGGTCGAAGCCAAGGGTAGCAAAGACAGCCAAAGCTGCGAAGTTTGGTGTAGTTTGGTGAGGTTTGAAATAATCGAAAATAGGGAGAGTCATTATCAAGAGAGGAAGTAGGCATGCAATTTATAAGATATGTAGCAGTGGAGTCATTATCAAGAGAGGAAGTAGGCATGCGATTTATAAGATATGTAACAGTGGTTAGGGCATGAGGCCAGAAGTTGAGGGGGAGTTTTGCATGAGAGAGGAGGGTAAGGTCGGTTTCAACAAGGTGACGATGACGGCGTCCAGCAAAGCCGTTATGTTCAGGAGTATGAGGAGGTGAGGTAAGGTGAGAGATGTCGGATTGAAGTAAAGATGGTGTAAGTTTGAGATATTCACCCCCATTATCGGAGAAGAATTGGATGATAGGTCGTGAGAAGTATTTTTCAACGAGAGATTTGAAACGGGCGAAGGTGGTGAAAGTGTCGAATTTGTGTTTCAATGGGTATAGCCAAGTGTATTTTGTGAAATGGTTAACAAAGATGACAAAATATTTGTAATTGTCATAAGAGTGGATAGGGGAGGTCCAGACATCAGAGAAAACTAGTTCAAGTGGAGCATGAGAAGTAAGAGTAGAGACAGAAAACGGAAGCTTGTGACTTTTATTGATATTGCAAGGATTACAAAATGAGAGAGAGAGAGCCACTAGGAATTGATAAAGAAAATTTCTTATTTAAAAGGGAAACAATGGGGGGGGGAGGGATGACCTAGTCTATGATGCCAAGACTGAAGAGAAGTGGCAGTGCCAAGGTGAACTTGTGGCGGAGTAGGTTGCCAAATATAGACTCCACGATCAGTGGTCCCGTGAAGAAGAATGCAATTTGTCGAGATTTCCTTAACAAGAAATGAGGAGTGTGAGAATTCAACAAAGGCATTATTATATTTGCAAAACTGAGAAATGGAAAGAATATTGTGAGAAATTAAAGGAACATGTAATACGTTATTGAACACTAGGGATGAATTTAGAGTAGGGAAAGAGAAAGAACCTATGTTAGAGATAGGAAGAGCTGATCCATCCCCAATAATAACATCATCATTGCCATCATAAGGGTGGTGAAGAGATAGGTTGGAGAGGTCATTTGTGAGGTGATTTGTGGCCCCGTTGTCAACAAGCCAAGGAGCAAGTGGTGGTGGGGAATAGGTGGTGGCAGTGTGAACTCGAGGTGTAGATTGTGAGGGATTAAAACGAGGTGTGCGATTAGAGGGGAACGGGTGGGAAGACAACACTAGGGTAGTCACGTTTGAATTGACGAGACTGGGAGATTACATGACCAACATAGCGACAATATTGGCATTTGCCTTTGAATGGGACTGGTTGGGGTTTCGAGATTGAGGGGGGTGGAGAGATTGGGATGATTTGTTTGTGGTCGAGTTGGGTTGTGATGAAAATGGGTGTGAGCCACATGAGCCGAGACATGGAAGTTTGGTGGGGTTATTTGCTGTTTGAGGGTGAGCTCGTGATGGATGAGTTTTTCGTGAAGGGCTTCGAATGAAATGGGGTTATCTCTAGCACGGACATAATCAACAATGGATTTATAGGAGTCGTAGTCAAGTCCTTTAAGGTAGCAATGACATCTTCGGGGTCCATGGGTTTTCCTAGGATTGCTAGTTTGTCGGTGAAAGTTTTGATGGTTTGCATATATACGGTAATGGAAAGGGTGGATTTGGTGATGGATTCAAGATTTTCTTTTACCTGAAGAATGTGGCCATGAGATGGGTTTACATAGGTTGTCTTTAGGATGTTCCAATCTTGGCTAGAGGTGGTGGCTTGGTGGACAAGAGGCGCAATAGTGGTGTCAAGAGTGCCTAGTAAAGCACCGAGAATATATAAGGCAATCTTGCCTATTCCAAGTGGCGGCAGTGGGGTTGAGAGATTCTTTGCCATCGACATTGACGGTGGCTGGAGGTGGTGAATGGGTTCCATCTACAAACCTAAGAAGGTCTAAACCAAAAAGAAGGGAAGTGATTTGGGAAGACCATGAGAGGTAGGTTAGGGGGGGTAAGGGTTTTGCAATTGGAGAGGTTGACTAAGGTGATGGGATGATCAGGTTCAGAGGAGTTGGAAATGGTGGAGGCTGAAACTTGGTTTGCCATGGAGATGGTTGAGAAAATTGATCACTTTTGCTCTGATACCATGAAAAGATTATTGCAAAAGATGATTTCCATTGATTATTATAATGAGTATTTATACACAAAAGAATTGTAACTGTCTATCTAGAGATTTACATAAATCATTTACAATTGAAAATATATTTACAAGGCTAGAATCAAGGCATAAAATAATTGTTAGTACCCGGTCCGAAAAAAGGTATTCCAAATACCTGGCCCGGTTAATATTAATTAAAAACCCTAGGGAAACCCTAAAAACCCTAATTCATTAATTCTTCCGTACTGCGCCGTCGCTGTCAGCTTGGAAAGGACGCCAGTTGGAAGAGCCGATCGGCCCTTTGCCCGCGCATTGGCCGATCGACCCTTTTATTTAGAGCCGATCGACCCTTCCATCTTAGAGCCGATCGACCCTTTAGAAGCCCAGCCCAAGTTCCGAGGTATTATAAATAGGGGTGCCCGGCTCCCCATATTGACACAATTTTCTCCGGGAGAAGCGAGACCATACTTGCTTTAACCCTCAGTTCTTCTTTTTCCTCTCGAATCGCCAAGATTCGACCCCCAAGTCTTGCTACAATTGGTAAGACTCTCTTTTTAATATTCTTGTTCTTTATTATTGTTTTTATTATTATTGTTTGCATGCTTAGTATATTTTAATTGCTTTATTTCTTGCTTATGCCATATATGCTAGATTTAGGACTGTTTTAATATATTTAATATGCTATAGCCGAGGATGATCTAAGGTTTCGCCCAAGAAAACCCAATGGATCTAGGAACTATTTCTTTCCTTCCACCTTAGTTATAAATATCCCATGATCAACAATTCCCCAAGGATGAACGTTGATTAGTGCACCTTCCGAGGGCCTAACTCAAAGGTTCTAGGGTGTGATCATCAATAAATTCTTTCTCTCCCCTCCTCCTTATGCATGATCCCGCTTCTTCTATCTATTCCCGTAAACACCGCACACAACCAACACCCCATATGCTAGAAAGACCGATCCGTCGGGCAATAGGAGTGATAACGTTTCTTCTTCTTTTGTAACTTGACCCCCGAACCCAATTAACTGTTTAGCCTTTTTTCAAAGCTTTGGGCTATATCAAAGTGGCGTGGCGACTCTCAAAATTTAAATTAATATTTTTAATATGGTTTAAATCGAGTGTCACTAAATGAATATCCTATTTCGATCCGACTTTACATAATTATTTATTTTCAAACTTCCGAATGCGCGTTGCATCGGGACGGGGTATTCACAGTGGCGACTCTGCTGGGGACTGTTTTGAAATTTTTTCAAACTAAGTGGGTCAGACTTTCGTTTTCTTGTGTGGTGTTGTATTTTACTTCCTTTTTCTTTTTTTCCTATTCTTAACTGTTGCATTGCATGCATGCATCTCATAAAAAAAAATCTTTCTCTTTTTTCCTTAAAAAAGAATTAGACTTTTTACCTCACACTACCACTAGAGTCCGTGTCACACTGCACAGACACCCTTTAACCCTTCGGAGAAGCCAAAGTGCGGGAAGTGTGGTGATCATGTCGCCTCCCTTCCGAGTCTCACTTGGCCATCCACTCATCAGTGCGCTTCGGCTGCACGGTGGGAGCCTAAAACCTAACCCTTGCGTCACCCACTTTTCTAGGAATACACTCCATGTGACCGGTTGGTTTGACTAGCTTTTTTATGTAGACAATTAATAAGGTCTTTATGTTAAGTCACTACGAATCAATGATAAGTCAAGATCTATAAAGGCACTAAAAATTGATTTTCCTTTTAAAGGACGTACCATGTAAAGTTTGAATGCTAGATCTTGTCTTATCATAGGTCTGTAGTACTTCCCATATATATATCATATTAAATGTCTATATGAGACGGTTAGTCGTTAGGATCCACCACTTTAGGACCTTTAGTTAGTTGCAAAAAAGGGGTATCCCTTCCAACCAAGAGTAGGTTCTATAAAAAATTAAAGGGCTTTTTTGTAAATAAAATGCTTAACCATTCCTCATTTTTAGGACCTTCCGAGGTCCACTCCTCATTTTTAGGACCTTCCGAGGTCCACTCTTCATTTTTAGGACCCTCCGAGGTCCGCTCCTCATTTTTAGGACCTTCCGAGGTCCACTCTTCATTTTTAGGACCCTCCGAGGTCCGCTCCTCATTTTTTAGGACCTTCCGAGGTCCGCTCCTCATTTTTAGGACCTTCCGAGGTCCACTCTTCATTTTTAGGACCTTCCGAGGTCCGCTCCTCATTTTTAGGACCTTCCGAGGTCCACTCTTCATTTTTAGGACCCTCCGAGGTCCGCTCCTCCTTTTTAGGACCCTCCGAGGTCCGCTCCTCATTTTTGGACCATCCGAGGTCCGCTCCTCATTTTTTGGACCTTCCGAGGTCCGCTCCTCATTTTTAGGACCCTCCGAGGTCCGCTCCTCATTTTTAGGACATTTCGAGGTCCGCTCCTCATTTTTAGGACCTTCCGAGGTCCACTCTTCATTTTTAGGACTCTCCGAGGTCCGCTCCTCATTTTTTAGGACCTTCCGAGGTCCGCTCCTCATTTTTTGGACCTTCCGAGGTCCGCTCCTCATTTTTTGGACCTTCCGAGGTCCGCTCCTCATTTTTAGGACCCTCCGAGGTCCGCTCCTCATTTTTAGGACCTTCCGAGGTCCGCTCCTCATTTTTTAGGACCCTCCGAGGTCCGCTCTGCATTTTAAGGACCCTCCGAGGTCCGCTCCTCATTTCTAGGACCCTCTGAGGTCCGCTCTTCATTTTTAGGACCTTCCGAGGTCCGCTCCTCATTTTTTTAGGACCCTCCGAGGTCCGCTCTGCATTTTAAGGACCCTCCGAGGTCCGCTCCTCATTTTTAGGACCTTCCGAGGTCCACTCTTCATTTTTAGGACCTTCCGAGGTCCGCTCCTCATTTTTAGGACCTTCCGAGGTCCACTCTTCATTTTTAGGACCCTCCGAGGTCCGCTCCTCATTTTTTAGGACCTTCCGAGGTCCGCTCCTCATTTTTAGGACCTTCCGAGGTCCACTCGTCATTTTTAGGACCTTCCGAGGTCCGCTCCTCATTTTTAGGACCTTCCGAGGTCCACTCTTCATTTTTAGGACCCTCCGAGGTCCGCTCCTCATTTTTTAGGACCTTCCGAGGTCCGCTCCTCATTTTTTGGACCTTCCGAGGTCCGCTCCTCATTTTTTGGACCTTCCGAGGTCCGCTCCTCATTTTTAGGACCCTCCGAGGTCCGCTCCTCATTTTTAGGACCTTCCGAGGTCCGCTCCTCATTTTTAGGACCTTCCGAGGTCCGCTCTTCATTTTTAGGACCCTCCGAGGTCCGCTCCTCATTTTAGGACCTTCCGAGGTCCGCTCCTCATTTTTGGACCCTCAGAGGTCCGCTCCTCATTTTAGGACCCTCCAGGGTCCGCTCCTCATTTTTAGGACCTTCCGAGGTCCGCTCCTCATTTTTTAGGACCCTCCGAGGTCCGCTCTGCATTTTAAGGACCCTCCGAGGTCCGCTCCTCATTTCTAGGACCCTCTGAGGTCCGCTCTTCATTTTTAGGACCTTCCGAGGTCCGCTCCTCATTTTTTTAGGACCCTCCGAGGTCCGCTCTGCATTTTAAGGACCCTCCGAGGTTCGCTCCTCATTTCTAGGACCCCCCGAGGTCCACTCTGCATTTTTAGGACCTTCGAGGTCCGCTCCTCATCTCTAGGACCCTCCGAGGTCCACTCTTTATCTCTAGGACCCTCCGAGGTCCACTCTTCATCTCTAGGACCCTCCGAGGTCCACTCTTCATCTCTAGGACCCTTCGAGGTCCACTCTCCATCTCTAGGACCCTTCGAGGTCCACTCTCCATCTCTAGGACCCTCCGAGGTCCAATCTCCATCTCTAGGACCCTCCGAGGTCCACTCTCCATTTCTAGGACCCTCCGAGGTCCACTCTCCACTCTTTATCTCTAGGACCCTCCGAGGTCCACTCTTCATCTCTAGGACCCTTCGAGGTCCACTCTCCATCTCTAGGACCCTTCGAGGTCCACTCTCCATCTCTAGGACCCTCCGAGGTCCAATCTCCATCTCTAGGACCCTTCGAGGTCCACTCTCCATCTCTAGGACCCTCCGAGGTCCAATCTCCATCTCTAGGACCCTCCGAGGTCCACTCTCCATTTCTAGGACCCTCCGAGGTCCACTCTCCACTCTTCATTTCTAGGACCCTCCGAGGTCCGCCCTTCATTTCTAGGACCCTTCGAGGTCCGCTCTTCATTTCTAGGACCCTCCGAGGTCCACTCTCCACTCTTCATTTTTTGGACCTTCCGAGGTCCACTCTTCATTTTTAGGACCCTCCGAGGTCCGCTCTTCTTTTCTAGGACCTTCCGAGGTCCGCTCTTCATTTCTAGGACCCTCCGAGGTCCGCTCCTCATTTCTAGGACCCTCCGAGGTCCGCTCCTCATTTCTAGGACCCTCCGAGGTCCGCTCCTCATTTCTAGGACCCTCCGAGGTCCGCTCCTCATTTCTAGGACCCTCCGAGGTCCGCTCCTCATTTCTAGGACCCTCCGAGGTCCGCTCCTCATTTCTAGGACCCTCCGAGGTCCGCTCCTCATTTCTAGGACCCTCCGAGGTCCGCTCCTCATTTCTAGGACCCTCCGAGGTCCACCCTCCATTTCTAGGACCCTCCGAGGTCCGCTTTTTACTTCTTGAACCCTTCAAGGTCCACACCCTCTACTGCGGACCGCCCTAGGTCCAGTCTCTCTATCTTGGACCGTTCAAGGTCCACTCTTTGACCCTTCGTGGTGCTCTTCCTATACTAAGTCCACTCTCCCAATCTTAGAACATCCATGGTCCACTCCTCATATCTTGGGCCGTTCAAAGTCCGCTCCTCTTATCTTGGACCGTTCAAGGTCCGCTCTTCTTCTCTTGGACCTTTCAAGGTTCACTCCTCTTCTCTTGGAACCTTTAAGGTCCACTCCTCATCTCTTGGACCCTTCAAGGTCCACACTCCTCATATCTTGGACCGTTCAAGGTCTGCTCTTCTTCTCTTGGACCCTTCAAGGTCCACTCCTCTTCTCTTGGACCCTTTAAGGTCCACTCCTCTTATCTTGGACCGTTCAAGGTCCGCTCTTCTTCTCTTGGACCCTTCAAGGTCCACTCCTCAATTTAGGACCCTTCGAGGATCACTCTCTCTATCTAGGACCATTAAAGGTCCACCTTTCCACCTGAGACTCTTCGAGGTCCACCCCTCGTCTCTTGGACCATCCATGGTCCATTCCTCTACCTTTGACCACCCATGGTCTACATCCTTCAAGTTAGGACCCTTCAAAGTTCTACCTCTCATCTCTCGAACCTTCCATAGTCTGCTCCCTTAACCTTAAAACCATCCATAGTTTAGATCCTTTATCTCTAGCACCCTTCAGCCAAAGACCAACCAAGGCCAATCCTCACCCAAGACCAAATTAACTCACCTAGATCACCCTCATTTGACCAAGGATCGAGTCATCTTCCTCTCCCTTTTTCACCAAACGGACTCTTTTACACTCATCCTCTCTCTTTCTCTAAAGCTTAACCCTGGTTGTATCATCAATCGGGGCCCCCTCGAACTACGGTGACCTGAGACTCATACCTTAAATGGTAAGGGTTACGTAGGCAACTTCAGCCCGGTCAAACTCTCAAATTGTGGAGATCAGATATTTTCTCAAGGATGCCTTAAGATTAATTATGAATCTAATTCAACTCATTGGTTTGACTCCGCCGTATGTTCTTCTGAGAATTCCACATCATGTCTCTCGGGAGAAAAGCATTGAAGCCCTCAAAGAAGTCTCAAACATGAGGTTGGGAGTGATTAACCTCCTCAAAGACATGCATGAAATTGAGCAATACCATTTGTCCTACATCCAAGAATGCTTGAGAAGAGTTCCTCCTCTGTTCAATTCCGGGGTCCCTATCATCCACATGCTTATGATCCCACTTATGGTTCAACACATCGAGAATTTCTCATTCAGATGCCTGCTGTGGCTACCAACCAACTAAAGGCATCAATACCCCGAAGAAGATCAACAAGGAACATTTTGATGACTTAGGAATGCACTGTGGGTGAGTTCTTCGACATTTTGGTGGGAAAGAATTTGATCGAGCCGCTCGAGAACTACAAGCCTATTAACCCAAAGGAAGACTTAGATACATCCAAGTTTTGCAGATACCACAAGTATTTGGGCATACCAACCGACAAATGTGTGCAAATCGAAACGCTCAATTCAAAGATTGATCAACGAGGAAGACCCAAGGCCTCATTGATGAAGGAACCCTCACCCTTCGAGGGAAGATTTAGATTCATTCAGTCTTGTAGGTTCTAGTGCGTCTTTTACGTCCATTTTGGGCATTGGTATGTAATGTCCACTTTGAACTAGTTATTTCAAACAATAAAAAAGGTCTTTCTTTCTTTTCTCTCTAGACTTGAGACATAATCTCGCATTACTTTCAAGAAGATTGTTTTATTTATAATTATCAATTGGTTGCTAATCTCACTGATAAACTCACCGGCTAATAAAGTAAACAATGAATGAATGCTTTGATTGGAGTAAACAACTCACCGTTCCTTCTTCATATACACCATCCCTATACATCCTTCTCTCATACACTCTCTCCATACTCCACCATATACTTTTCATACACTCCTTGTACACACCCTCTATACTCCCTCGAGCATACACTTCCCCAAATACACTCTCCCCCACTTGACCTCCTTTCCATATGGTCAAGACAAGCACAAAGACCGTTGTTGCTCATCATCAGAAAATAGCTGCTCACGCCAATGCAAGATGCAAAGGGTTGTTCTTATCCTTCACAAGTGCTGCATGAATATCAACTTGGGGCTCACCAAACCCCCAATCTCGCGTCTCCTCTGATTTTCCATTCGATCGATAAGCTTCCATTGAATATGCTCACATATCTTTCCCATGGTCTGAATATATTTTGCCTTACATTAATAAGTCGGTTAAATGAGTTTGCATTTATTTTAAATACTCTTTTGAGAATGCTATCCAGTAGCGATTGAAGCTTAAACCTCTCACCATAGGAAGCCATAACCTTATCCTCACTAAATAATACCCTTTCATTTCAAGATCGACAAGTTTTGAGACCTAAGGAAGACGCCCATACTAGGGGCTCTCTTGATTCACAAAGGAAGTAATCACCTCAAAGCTCAAGAAAGGCGGAATGCAAAAGAAACTCACAAAAGAAGGGACCACCTCCAAGCCCAAGAGGGAAAAGGTAAAACCATCCTAAGGCATACACTAGGGGCTATCGCGAGCAAATAAATCCCAAGGCTTTTCTCGATAAGAAGGTGTTCGAAAAAAAAAATAAAATAAAAAAAAATCACCCCGAAGTGAACCTCCCATCTCAAAGGTTGTGAAAACGAGACATCGAGTGAAGGTCCTATCGTGATCAAGTTACCTGCCGAAATCACAACAAACTCGCGAGAAGAAGCAACAAAAATTCCCTCTTGGACAAATCCCGTAAACCAAATCCAAAGTCCATCCTCTCACTTTTAGAGGATTCCATCACCACCCTTGACCTTATCAAAATCAAAGTTAACCTCACTCTTAGAGGTTCTGAAGAAGCAGCAACAAGAAAATCCCTTCACCTTAGAAATTCCAAACACATCCCTCAAGCCAACCTCTCAGCAAATGGCCCAGCCGACCTCTCACTTTAAGAGGTCATGTTAAGCATCATCCAATGGTCGATCGCAACCCAAAGACCAGCTACAACCGCTACCGGATAGCATTCTCAAAAGATTATTTAAAAGAAATGCATATTCAGATTTTTGAGTCACTTGTTATCCTACGTGAGCATATTACATATTCTCTCAAAAGTTTGGGAACTCGTCCTATTCTTGAAATTCGTTCATTCGACTCCTCAAACACTGCGCAAAAGTCTCACTGGGGCTTCGCATCCGTGCCTCTCGGCGGCACTCCGTAAAAGCAAGGAGACACGCGCCAGGGACTACTCCCCTCGGCTTGCGAGAACAAAGGAACAAAGAATCTTCACTTGAAAGAATGAAAAAATCTTTGGGTTATAATCAGTCAATTCCCACCTTTTCTTCCACCCAATCTTTTTTCTATTTTTCATTCTTTCCCATGAAGGAGATCAATGCGGCGACCCGCACCACAATTACCACCAAGCGTAGCGGCAACAAGCAACAACGGAACATCCTTCTCCTTCTAAAGACAAGCCAGATTGCACCTTCAAATCAAAACATGCATTTGTTTACCTATATAATTGGAATTTGATAAACCAATCAGTGAGGTCCATTCACGAGCAATCAAGATATAATTCTGAATAAAATATTTCTTCAAATGTCTCGACAAGTCTTCTTTTTCTACATCATAGGAAAATAGAGCCAAACACTGTCTTTGTCATGCAGGGGGCTTCCATACACTTTTCCACACCTTGTGATGCTTATACTCTCCCAAAAGAGTCAAACCCAAAAGCGAAAGTGTCATACACGAACTCGGGATCCATTCCCACCTTCGAAAAATGCGCCCCTGCACATATACATTTCCGAGTCTTGTCCAGCGACTGATTGACCATTGTTCGAAACGAGGGGTCGCCCCCGTGGCCGCAAGATGACTCTGTCTGCAAATAGGGATGCATTGAATCTCTCCAAGCTGGAGCTTTTGTTAAGCTATTCTCTCAGGCTCTCTTCAGGTTTGCTCCGCATCATCAACTGGGGCTTCGCCATTTCTTCGGTTTGCTCCGCATCATCAAGCTGGGGCTTCGCCATTCTCTTCAGTTTGCTTTGCATCATCAAGCGGGGCTTCGCCATTCAGCATCAATCGGGACTTCGCCAAGGTCACTTCATCAAACATTGGGGCTCCTCAACAAAAATGGAGTCGACTATGTGCTCTAACAAAAATCGGAGCTCCAATGAAATCATATCTAGCATGAAGGGCATCTCTTGTCATCAAGATCAGCATGTGGCAAACTCTTTGAGTTAGTTAGAAACATGATTAATCATAAGGCCTCTTTATCAAATAAACATGCTTTCAAAATACTGTCCTCCTTGGTACCTTGTTTACAAAAATCACTCTTTGGTCTCCACAAATTTTCAAACTCTTCAAATCTATCAAAAACGTATCTCTGTGACTCTCAAGATGACTCGGCCCTTATCTCTGGACATCAAACTTACCTAATCCCACCTTCTATCATCGACACTTACTCGGCCTCGCCTAGTTTAAACCAATAACCTTTCTGCTCAAACTGCCTTGTTTAGACTTACCGCAAATATAAAACCCTAGCCTCAAACCTAGGTGACAAATATCTTTCTAAACCCTAGCCTCAAGCCTAGGTGACAAATACCTCTCTAAAATCCTAGCCTTAAGCCTAGGTGACAAATGCCTCTCTAAAACCCTAGCCTTAAGCCTAGGAGACAAGACTCCTCTCTAAGCCTTAGCAATGATTATCCCAATCTTTTAATCGCTTGGTTCTTCGGCTCGGGAAGCCATAATAATCCCAATCAATTCACACAACTATTCTTCATCAGTAAACAGTAGCCTAAGTCCTTTGGCAGCTACAGTTTCCCGCATTTCAGAGGTCTATCCTCCATTTCAAGGGTCCGTCCCGCACCTTCAAGGGGTCCGTCCCGCATTTCAGAGGTCTATCCTCCATTTCAAGGGTCCGTCCCGCATCTTCAAAGGGTCCGTCCCGTACCTTCAAAGGGTCCGTCCCGCATATCAAAGGGTCCGTCCCGCATTTCAGAGGTCTATCCTGCAGAAGTCAAACTCTCACAAAATCTTTGGGTGACTCCCCGTACAGTCAAATCTTTGGGTGACTCCCCGTACAGTCAAATCTTTGGGTGACTCCCCGGACAGTCAAATATTTGGCTTTTGATTCCCACACAGTTTTTTCCACATTGCCCCATATACTTTCTCTTGGGACACGAATCAAGACTACACTTCTTGAATTTCCTTTCCACATTTTCTCACACGGAAAAATCAAGACTACACTTCTTGAATTTCCTTTTCACATATTTTCAAAGGAAGAGTCAAGACTACACTTCTTGAATTTCCTTTCCACATTTTCTCACACGGAAAAATCAAGACTACACTTCTTGAATTTCCTTTCCACATATTTTCAAAGGAAGAGTCAAGACTACACTTCTTGAATTTCCTTTCCACATATTCTCACACGGAAAAATCAAGACTACACTTCTTGAATTTCCTTTCCACATATTTTCAAAGGAAAAATCAAGACTACACTTCTTGAATTTCCTTTCCACATATTCTCACACGGAAAAATCAAGACTACACTTCTTGAATTTCCTTTCCACATATTTTCAACGGAAAAATCAAGACTACACTTCTTGAATTTCCTTTCCACATATTCTCACACGGAAAAATCAAGACTACACTTCTTGAATTTCCTTTCCACATATTTTCAAAGGAAAAATCAAGACTACACTTCTTGAATTTCCTTTCCACATATTCTCACACGGAAAAATCAAGACTACACTTCTTGAATTTCCTTTCCACATATTTTCTCACGGAGAAGGCAAGACTATACTTGACTCTCCTTTTTGAACTACGACTTGGCTTGATTCCTTTCTAGGGATACGTAGGTAGCCCGACGTGGGTCCAGCCGCTTGACATACCTGGTCATCTTTTTTGCGACTCAGATCGAGTCCCAACCTCACATTCGCAAAATCACTTTCCTTACCTCCTGAAATCCCTTTTTTCAGGACGGATCCTTTCTTTTATCGTCGACCCCACTTGTCTTACAAGAAGCGTCGCCGAGGGGCTACTGTTAGTACCCGGTCCGAAAAAAGGTATTCCAAATACCTGGCCCGGTTAATATTAATTAAAAACCCTAGGGAAACCCTAAAAACCCTAATTCATTAATTCTTCCGTACTGCGCCGTCGCTGTCAGCTTGGAAAGGACGCCAGTTGGAAGAGCCGATCGGCCCTTTGCCCGCGCATTGGCCGATCGACCCTTTTATTTAGAGCCGATCGACCCTTCCATCTTAGAGCCGATCGACCCTTTAGAAGCCCAGCCCAAGTTCCGAGGTATTATAAATAGGGGTGCCCGGCTCCCCATATTGACACAATTTTCTCCGGGAGAAGCGAGACCATACTTGCTTTAACCCTCAGTTCTTCTTTTTCCTCTCTAATCGCCAAGATTCGACCCCCAAGTCTTGCTACAATTGGTAAGACTCTCTTTTTAATATTCTTGTTCTTTATTATTGTTTTTATTATTATTGTTTGCATGCTTAGTATATTTTAATTGCTTTATTTCTTGCTTATGCCATATATGCTAGATTTAGGACTGTTTTAATATATTTAATATGCTATAGCCGAGGATGATCTAAGGTTTCGCCCAAGAAAACCCAATGGATCTAGGAACTATTTCTTTCCTTCCACCTTAGTTATAAATATCCCATGATCAACAATTCCCCAAGGATGAACGTTGATTAGTGCACCTTCCGAGGGCCTAACTCAAAGGTTCTAGGGTGTGATCATCAATAAATTCTTTCTCTCCCCTCCTCCTTATGCATGATCCCGCTTCTTCTATCTATTCCCGTAAACACCGCACACAACCAACACCCCATATGCTAGAAAGACCGATCCGTCGGGCAATAGGAGTGATAACGTTTCTTCTTCTTTTGTAACTTGACCCCCGAACCCAATTAACTGTTTAGCCTTTTTTCAAAGCTTTGGGCTATATCAAAGTGGCGTGGCGACTCTCAAAATTTAAATTAATATTTTTAATATGGTTTAAATCGAGTGTCACTAAATGAATATCCTATTTCGATCCGACTTTACATAATTATTTATTTTCAAACTTCCGAATGCGCGTTGCATCGGGACGGGGTATTCACAATAATAAGGAGTTACAAATCTGCAGATCATGGATTGCACGGTCGTGCATTGGAATTTGGCACAGTCGTGCATCGTTTGCTGATGTTGTTGTCTGAAGTGCACCGGCGTGTTGTTCTTTAAGGCACGGCCGTGCATCAGCTGCTTGGACTGAAGTTGATTCCTTGACATATAAAACCCCTCCCTCCTCTCATTCACACCTCAAGGTCCTCAACCAACACACACACACACACACACTACAATGCTTTCTCTGTATCAAGATTTTTTTATTTTTTTTCAATATTTTCTAGTCTTATACCTTATGTATAAAAGCTGATTTATTATAAAAAAAGAGACTTTTTTATTTAATTTTAAGAAATTTGAAAATTGTAAAAATAATAATATTATAACAAAGGTATAAGAGTAATTATATTTTTATACATTAGGAATAGGAATGGATTGGTTAATAAAATATGAGATTTTTTAAGGGTTTTTTTTAAAGAAAATGTGAAAAATAATTATTTTCATACCTAGGTTATAATAGTGATCCGAAGCTCATCACCGAAAAAAACTATCGTGAATAATATTTTAGTTTGTACTTGTAAAAACATAGCATCCCATAATAATAATGTGCTAGTTAATTTATCAAATTTAGAATATATATATATATATATATATATATATATATATATATATATATATATATATATATATATATATATATATATATATATATATATATATATTACTTTTTGTATATTTATGGTAAATTTACACTAATTTTATTTGTTATTTAGAAACATCACAATTAATTTAAAAATTTAGAGGCATTTACAAAAAACTATTTTAGAAAGATGGAAATTACAAAAAAAAAACACATAAGTTCGAAATTACAATTTTTTTTGATTTTTTTTTTATCAGTTTTGGTCAAACAACTGATAATTTCAGTTATCAGTTGTTCAAACAACTGATAATTTCAGTTATCACTTGTTTACAACTGATAACTGAAATTATCAGTTGTTTGAAGCACAAATTACCCTTCAAACAACTGAATAACTGAAATTATCACTTGTTTGAATAATTGATAACTGAAATTATCAGTTGTTTGATCAAAACTGATAAAAAAAAAATTTGTAAAAAAAAAAAAATAATTTTTTGTAATTTTCCATCTTATATATATATTTTTTTTGTAAATGTCATATTTTTTAGTGAGTTTTTTTTTTGTAATAAACCCAAAATTTTATAGCAAATCAAGTAGAAAGGCATGGCAATTATTATAAGATGGAATGAGTTAGGTCTCATCCAACGAATCCGTCTTTTGCCACTCCCTACGTCCAACTTTTATAATTAAATCGATTTATTTTGATTTGACGAGATTTTATATATTTTTTGGAATTATAATACATCATTAAGAATATTGTTAATAATATTTTTTAAGCAAAGTAAATAATAATTTTTAAAATTGCATAATAATAATTAAATTTTTAAAAACTAAGCATACGATGTTAAAACTGACCATAAAATTTATTAATAACGTATACTCTCTCTGTCCCATAAAACATTACCCCTTTTACTATTTTGGGCGTCCCACTTTAAAGTCCCACTTTCCTAAAAAGGAAAAAAAAATACTATTCTCTCCACTAATTCTCTCTCCTCCCACTCACAACACTTTTCAAATTTACTATTCTTTCCACTCATTCTCTTTCCTCCCACTCACAACACATACTTTAATAACGTTATTTCTTATTTTCCGTTTTCAAAAGTAAAGGGGTAAAGTTCTCCGGGACGGAGGGAGTAGATTGTATTTTGCAATTTAATTTATGTACTTTCGTTGGGAAATTAAAGAGTATCAAAGCAATGATGATGTTGCAAAAAAAATAAAAAATTAGGCCTGCATCTTGATTTATGTGTAGTCTGTTCGGATTGGATCCTAAACTATGAGGAAGAAGGAGTCTAGGTCGGAGGAGATGGTGAATCAAGGGAGAAAACTCGTCGGGGATCTTCTGTCAAGGAGGGCGGCTGCGCTCGTGTTGGAGGGCGACCGCGCTGGGAGGTCGAACGTGGGTGAAGAGTTTCTGGCGTGAAGGGCGACCGCGCTAGGGGGCTGCGCGACCGCGCTTGTGCCGTGGAGGAATTTTTCTGCAGTTTATTCTGTTTCCTATTTTGATTAGAACTCTTCTTAAATTAGATTTAGGGCTTCCTTGTATTACTATATAAACATAGATACGACCTAGAACACATTGTAGTTGTATAGCAACATATTAGAAGGAGTCTAATAGCATATTGGCTTGGCAATTGCCCCCGAACGTAGTTCATGTGTTGAATGAACCGGGTAAACAACTCTTGTGTTCTTGTGTGTGTGTTTTTTCCATTATTGTGCTTGTGGGTGTGTTGATTTCTTGTCTAGATGGCAACGGAGTACCACCAAATTCACAACAACTGGTATCAGAGCATTGGTTCAGAGGATTCAAAGTTTCATTAGTTGATTTTTTTTGAATCGCGTTCTTGGGGATTTTGGTGAAGCAATCAGATGAAGAACTCAATCGAGAAATTCAACGGTGTGAATTTCACGTTTTGGAGGACAAGGATTGAAGACTACCTTTATTGTAAGGATCTTCATGGACCCTTGAAGGAGAAGCCCGAAGGCATGTCACAAGGGGATTGGGAGACGTTGGATCGGAAGGCGTTAGGAGCGGTAAGGAGTGCCCTAACCGACGACGTTGCACGGAACGCTATGGAGGCCAAGACAACTGTGAGCACCCCAACCCGGGACCTAACACGTGTCCCGAGCTAAGGGAACTCAAACCAAGACAATCCATCTAGATTTTTAAAACATTTATTTGCCTTTAAAGGAAAACTACTTTTCAAACTTCCAAGTAAGAATTAATTAATAATATCTCTACTAAAAGGAGATCCAACTACAACTTTAACAATCCGAAATCTGATTAATTACACAAAACCCTGAATAACATTGTTTAATAAAAGTGTTTTCCAAACAAATTACAAAAGAGGAATACTTAATAAATACTCCTAAACAACCCACTCCTATACTTAACTTGTCAAGCCCCAAAAGCAAAAGCCCACAATGAAATCCCCGGCCTCATTTGGTTCGGGTCACTGTCTCGGAATCTAAAACAGTAAAGGGAGAGGGGTGAGAATAAATCTCAATGAGCTATTATGATATGCAGCAAGATGCCATACAAGATGCAACATGTAGCATGGCAACACTTAACACATTAGGAAAGCGGTAAACACCTTACGTTACCTCATTTTACCTTTTCCCGTACGAGCAATAAGTCGTACAACGTGGGAGTAAAACTCCACTCTTTGGTGAATTGCCTCCAGCACATTCACCTCTTATAGGACTCATACCCCAGAGATCCATATAAGAAGAGATATCTATGATATAGAGTATCCAACCATAACATCGTCCCTCCTTACAACGGTTGCAACAGAACTGTAAAGGCTACTTATCACTCGGTACGGTCGTTAGCACGGCCCCGCCGTGGCCCACGAGTGGGGAAGGGTCACCGGTATGATGTACCTTCAATCACTTATTGAACAAATCAATAATTGATTGGCATCCATCATACCCACCCGAACATAATACGCTCGAAGCACATGATAGTTACTTGAGATAAATCCACAAAACGGGATAAACAATATAGCAACATGGTAAAATATACTCATGTTCAACCAACATCATAATGCAACATTTAAGTAATACACTATGCATAATAACACCAATGAATATGAGTTCACTTAAGGTAACAATATAACCACATAATCCACACCGAACAATGAAATCAATATACCAAGTAATCCACAACCGGATACAATACTAACAACATACCAGAGAATCCACAACGGGAATACGACACAACCATATACCAAATAATTCCCAATCGGAATAATCATACTACAGTGATACATATACTTTTAACACAATAGTGCGGCCTATGGTTTTAAACATAATCCAAGCTAACCACCAAGGATATGGGCAAGTAAGGTCTCCAAATAACAAGAACCAAATCCTACGAAGTCATTACTCAACCTTGAATAATCTTAATGAAAGTGCAAGACCTACTTCCCAAGTTTGGACTACTTCCCGAATAATATTTAACTACTCCTAATATTCCATTTTGACCAAATAAAGGTCATGGCCAAGTCAAGGTATCCTACTCTAACCTAGGTTAAAGAGGATCAATTCGTATCCTGTTAATTAGGTTCTACTAATTTATATTGGGTGGAAGCCATACCACGAGTTTATTGGAGAAAATCGGCAAAGAGAAAAGCTGGGAAGGTGCGGTGACATGGGCGACCGCCCGTGTCCCTTGGGCGACCGCCCAAGTAGTTACAAAAGGGAGCCCATGCTTCGCCGCCTTGGGCGGCCGCTCAGCCCCTATGGGCGACCGCCCATGGCCCTATTTCAGTAATTCCGAATTTCCAACCCTTTTTAAATAGCTTAATCCCCCTTTAATCTTCCTTAATCTCATGAATACTAAAAAGGATTGTTTAACCTTACACACCTCAACTTCAATTATCTAACCCAAATAATATAAATCTAGATTATCTACCATCACAAATCCCACCCATTCCATTTCCTCTAAACATCTTTTATGAATATTAATCTAAACCCACTTCCTTTACCAATTTCAAGCTTAACCCTTTTTAATCCCAACCAACCCATGTTCTTACACCCTTGATCAATAATAACATCATTCCATAAGATAAATCAAATCCTCAACTTCTAAGAAGATTTCTAAGGCATTAATCAATCATTTAATAACAATAACAACATCAAATCATGGATGAGCATACAAGGAAAGGAAGTCATAATAACTCACCTAGGATTTTCAATGGGAGGTTAATCTTTCTAGCTTGATGAATTCCCCAAGATGTTCCAACTTCAATGGTGCTCCTAGACTTGAATTTGGTGAGGTATTTGTCTTGGACTCAAAGCTTGGAAGGAGGGCTTCAATGGAGGTTTCTCTAACTTTCTCTAGGATGAAGAAGGAAGAAAGGATGAAGGAAGGAGAAGAAGAGTGAGTGGAGGATGATGGGGAGGGGGCCGGCCAAGGAGGAGTAAGAGGAGGGTTTATGGGAGGACACTTGGCAAGAGGAGAGGAGGTCACAAACTTTGGCCCCCCATTAAAATCTACCAAGGCTTTCCCTTAACCATTTTAATTTAAAATTGACTCATTTATCCAATTAATTCATCCTACTCAAATCACCTCCTTGCACTATTTATCATTTTTCCATTTTTATTATTTCCCCAAATTTCTTTATTTAATATCCAATAAATTCCCAAGAGGTTCCTAATTCACTTCTCACCCAATTATCTTAATTTAAGTATTTTAAAGGCATAGTTGAACACTTAAAGATAACATAAATATCAACAGCATATAATTTAATATTTAAAATTAGTGCCCGGGGTTGGGGTCGTTACACTCACTCCTCCTTAAAGAAAATTCGTCCCGAATTTGATCGTCACTTACCCTAAGGTTCAAACTAGCAAAGGTTACCTTTCATACGTTCTAACGTAATACTTTTCCATTAGATTTCTTCAATGGCATGATTCTACTTTACACTCTCACAACCCGAATACTCTAGAACTTCACTTCCCAATTAGTCTCTTCACTTCTATGATTCTTCCCAAGATTTCTAATTTCATTAATAACACGATTTCACGATGCAACACCCCAAGAATACCATACAATTATTACTACCCGAATTTCCACGACCTCAAGAAGGTACAATTACATAAAGGTATTACAACTTAAGTCACCAAATACATTACGATATTATATTCAAAACTTCAAATACCCTATAAGCGGTCCCAAGTCAGTCTATAAGTCAAATCACCAACATTTTCTAAAACTTCACTTGGATTAACAAACTTTGGTGCTAAATTACCTTAGGCCTAACTTTACTAATTCCATCCTGATAAATTGGGGATCGATAATATCTTCCTGAACTAAGCTTCATACGGTTTCATCTCAAAGCTAGAATGTAAACTTGCTAAGGTTACTTAAACTTCTCAAGTTGAAAGGAAAATCCGTCACACAACACAACCTATTCCTCAAAATTTTGGTATTCTTTAAACCTCTTCCTTTCGACTAACTAAATCTTTCAACTCTTAGGATCGGTAACTAACCCCAAAAGAGAACTTCAAAAGATAAGATTCCATTTAAATTACACAACCAATTGTAACCGCTCTCGAAAAATGATAAGAAATTTTCGCTCCATCTAAGTTAACTTCCTCGAAACGTACGCTATCTCTTTCCCATTTTGCCTAACACCACACCTTGATCTCAGGAATACATACTTAAAACTTCACAAGATTCTCACGTCCACTAGGTAAGGTAAGAGCCAACCTATTTTCCATTACTAACAATGTGATCCATCCTTATTACATCTACACCATTTACACGCCCTTTAGAGTCAACCAATCAACGAATTTACAATTCTCAAGAATTTCTTAAATTTCTTCGGTAACACTTGCCAACTCAAGATCACGGACTCAACCTCACAAGATTCTTGGTAACATCCGAGTTTAAGACTATAGAACCCAAAATTTGTAATCTTCTCGAGCCAACTCATACTAACCAAACTTTGCATGCCGGGACTCCTCACAAGGAATCATTAACCCAACTCTCAAATTATGTTCACGATCTTCCCGAAACTTTAATTACCAAAGGGACCATCAATTCTAATCACCCTAAAGCCAACAAAATAAGGATTACAATTCTGCTTATCCAACTCAGAACCAACACATGAAACATACCGACGGAAGCACATTTACCACTTACTTACAATTAGCACATAAAAATTTGGAAAAGACTCCTTATGAAAGTCTAGTATATATCAATTACCTTTCACATCTTAATGCAAAATCTTCACCTTAAATACCCATATATAACAAGAATTTCACATTAAGGTTTACCTATAACAAATACCAATATAAGCAATCTAGGCATGGAAAAAGGAGACTCACTTTTTGTGATAGTCTACCAATACACAACAACTACTTAACCCTCCAGGTCAAGTATATCTCAAAATCATAAATTAATAATCATACCAAACCCATTTGGCAATACATGCTCGGTCATAACCACATCACCATCGTGGCAAACCAAAGAAGGTTCGAGGTATTCTCTCATAAGAGCAGAATCCTCTAACAATAAAACAACTTTTCAACAATGTATGTCACATATAAGCAAAATGTGATGCCAAACATAAATGATATGCAACAGAATCTATAAAATATGACCCCTAACTTTTGAGACAGGGAATATACCTCTAGCGACCTCTGAGGGACCTATCTCTCCTGAAACCGAAACACCTACTCGACCATAGACCTTCTCTCTCGGCTCCCCTTCGCTATCTCTCTTGGTACCACCTCTTTGTCGTCCACCTTGCCGACGCCTGCTGAAGCTCGTCCCGCTGCAACCTTGGGCAATTTCTCCTAAAGTGTCCTATCTCTCCACAATTAATACACTTGCCTTGCTTACTCCAACACCGATCTTCGGTATGTCCAACCTTCTTACAAAATTTACAAATCATCCCATCTTGTTTGGATTTTGGCCTAGATGAAGGAGCTACAACAAACTCTCCTCTCACACTTCTGAAGTTAACGTCCTTGGCTGTCCTCTAATGATTTTGGATCCTTGTCCTAAATACTTTGGCTTGTTTCCAATCCCACTTCCGGATCTTCCACTATTTTCCTCAATGTCCCTTTCGATCTTATATGCCTTATCTATGACTGTCTGATACTCGATGGAACCGTCAATCCATAATTTCTCCCTAAACTCGCTCCTCAAACTGTTACAAACTTCGAACCCTTTTCACTTCATGCGATACCAAATGAGGGCAACACTTAGCTAATTCCTCAAACCGGACTGAATACTTATCTACCGTCATGTTCCCTTGTTTTAGTCTTAAGAATTCAATCTCCTTCTTATCCCTTGTAACCATCGAAACAGAAATAATCCTCGAACCTGTTTGGTGAAATTATCCCAAGTGCAGGGCGTATGATCCCGCTCCCAACTTTCCTTCAACACGCCACCACCGATCGAGAAATTTGGACCTTCAAGCTTGAAAACGGCATACCTAACTTTCTCTTCGTTGCGACTTTCTATAACCTTGAAAATCTTATTCATTTACGCTAACCAATTTTACTGCCTTTAACGGATTCGGATATCCATTAAAACTCGATGGATTCATCTTCACAAACCTTTCCCATCCATCACTTTGACATTCCTCGAGGTTTGAATCGGGCTGATCCTCTAGTCTCCATATCTGTACAAACTTCTGAATAATTTCATCATCTCTTCATCCTGAATTCCACCTATACCCAAATCTTCTTCAATTTCTAGAACTTTCCGTGATCATCCTTGCTTAGGCCATTAGAACGAACTCCTGCATTAAACACTCGGCGTTAATTACCACACATTCCCACTTAGTCTAGACATCTACCCTTGACCTCTAAACTAAGCTCGATACCAGCTGTGAGCACCCCAACCCGGGACCTAACACGTGTCCCGAGCTAAGGAACTCAAACCAAGACAATCCATCTAGATTTTTAAAACATTTATTTGCCTTTAAAGGAAAACTACTTTTCAAACTTCCAAGTAAGAATTAATTAATAATATCTCTACTAAAAGGAGATCCAACTACAACTTTAACAATCCGAAATCGATTAATTACACAAAACCCTGAATAACATTGTTTAATAAAAGTGTTTTCCAAACAAATTACAAAAGAGGAATACTTAATAAATACTCCTAAACAACCCACTCCTATACTTAACTTGTCAAGCCCCAAAAGCAAAAGCCCACAATGAAATCCCGGCCTCATTTGGTTCGGGTCACTGTCTCGGAATCTAAAACGGTAAAGGGAGAGGGGTGAGAATAAATCTCAATGAGCTATTATGATATGCGGCAAGATGCCATACAAGATGCAACATGTAGCATGGCAACACTTAACACATTAGGAAAGCGGTAAACACCTTACGTTACCTCATTTTACCTTTTCCCGTCTGAACAATAAGTCGTACAACGTGGGAGTAAAACTCCACTCTTTGGTGAATTGCCTCCAGCACATTCACCTCTTATAGGACTCATACCCCAGAGATCCATATAAGAAGAGATATCTATGATATAGAGTATCCAACCATAACATCGTCCCTCCTTACAACGGTTGCAACGAGCGTAAAGGCTACTTATCACTCGGTACGGTCGTTAGCACGGCCCACGCCCGTGGCCACGAGTGGGGAAGGGTCACCGTATGATGTACCTTCAATCACTTGTTGAACAAATCAATAATTGATTGGCATCCATCATACCCACCCGAACATAATACGCTCAAGCACATGATAGTTACTTGAGATAAATCCACAAAACGGGATAAACAATATAGCAACATGGTAAAATATACTCATGTTCAACCAACATCATAATGCAACATTTAAGTAATACACTATGCATAATAACACCAATGAATATGAGTTCACTTAAGGTAACAATATAACCACATAATCCACACCGGGAACAATGAAATCAATATACCAAGTAATCCACAACCGGGATACAATACTAACAACATACCAGAGAATCCACAACGGGAATACGACACAACCATATACCAAATAATTCCCAATCGGAATAATCATACTACAGTGATACATATACTTTTAACACAATAGTGCGGCCTATGGTTTTAAACATAATCCAAGCTAACCACGAGGATATGGGCAAGTAAGGTCTCCAAATAACAAGAACCAAATCCTACGAAGTCATTACTCAACCTTGAATAATCTTAATGAAAGTGCAAGACCTACTTCCCAAGTTTGGACTACTTCCCGAATAATATTTAACTACTCCTAATATTCCATTTTGACCAAATAAAAGGTCATGGCCAAGTCAAGGTATCCTACTCTAACCTAGGTTAAAGAGGATCAATTCGTATCCGGGTTAATTAGGTTCTACTAATTTATATTGGGTGGAAGCCATACCACGAGTTTATTGGAGAAAATCAGCAAAAGAGAAAACTGGGGAAGGTCTGGTGACATGGGCGACCGCCCATGTCCCTTGGGCGACCGCCCAAGTAGTTACAAAAGGGAGCCCATGCTTCTGCCGCCTTGGGCGGCCGCTCAGCCCCTATGGGCGACCGCCCATGGCCCTATTTCAGTAATTCCAAATTTCCAACCCTTTTTAAATAGCTTAATCCCCCTTTAATCTTCCTTAATCTCATGAATACTAAAAAGGATTGTTTAACCTTACACACCTCAACTTCAATTATCTAACCCAAATAATATAAATCTAGATTATCTACCATCACAAATCCCACCCATTCCATTTCCTCTAAACATCTTTTATGAATATTAATCTAAACCCACTTCCTTTACCAATTTCAAGCTTAACCCTTTTTAATCCCAACCAACCCATGTTCTTACACCCTTGATCAATAATAACATCATTCCATAAGATAAATCAAATCCTCAACTTCTAAGAAGATTTCTAAGGCATTAATCAATCATTTAATAACAATAACAACATCAAATCATGGATGAGCATACAAGGAAAGGAAGTCATAATAACTCACCTAGGATTTTCAATGGGAGGTTAATCTTTCTAGCTTGATGAATTCCCCAAGATGTTCCAACTTCAATGGTGCTCCTAGACTTGAATTTGGTGAGGTATTTGTCTTGGACTCAAAGCTTGGAAGGAGGGCTTCAATGGAGGTTTCTCTAACTTTCTCTAGGATGAAGAAGGAAGAAAGGATGAAGGAAGGAGAAGAAGAGTGAGTGGAGGATGATGGGGAGGGGGCCGGCCAAGGAGGAGTAAGAGGAGGGTTTATGGGAGGACACTTGGCAAGAGGAGAGGAGGTCACAAACTTTGGCCCCCCATTAAAATCTACCAAGGCTTTCCCTTAACCATTTTAATTTAAAATTGACTCATTTATCCAATTAATTCATCCTACTCAAATCACCTCCTTGCACTATTTATCATTTTTCCATTTTTATTATTTCCCCAAATTTCTTTATTTAATATCCAATAAATTCCCAAGAGGTTCCTAATTCACTTCTCACCCAATTATCTTAATTTAAGTATTTTAAAGGCATAGTTGAACACTTAAAGATAACATAAATATCAACAGCATATAATTTAATATTTAAAATTAGTGCCCGGGGTTGGGGTCGTTACAACAACGGTGGAGTTGCTACAAACGCTGTCAGACATGTATGAGAAGCCGTCGAATATCAATAAGGTGCATTTGATAAAGAGGTTTGCGAATGCGAAGATGTCAGAGGGGCAGACAGCGGCAAGTCATATCGGCAATTTCAAAGGTATGGTGGACCAATTGAAAAGTGTTGATATTACTTTCTTCGATGAAGTGCTAGCTTGTTTTCTACTAAAATCTGTTATGAAATTGGTGATACTCCGTTGCAATCAAGATAAGGAAATCAACACACCCACACGTACAAGAAAGAAACAATCACACACAAGAACACAAGAGTTGTTTACCCGGTTCATTCACCAACTCGTGAATTACGTCCGGGGGCAATTGCCAAGCCAATATGTTATTAGTCTCCTTCTAATATGTTGCTACAATGAGTTCTAGGTCGTATCTATGCTTATATAGTAATACAAGGAAACCCTAAATCAATATTAAGAAGAGTTCTAATCAAAATAGGAAACAAATCAGCTGCAGATTTTTCTCTCCCGACACGTGGGCGGTCGCCCAAGGCACCATGGGCGGTCGCCCAAGCCAAAAATTCCACGAGCCCAACCTTTTGTTCTCCTGGGCGGTCGCCCAACACCCCCTGGGCGATCGCCCATCGCAACAGAAAGTCTTCCCCGAATTTCCTCCTTGATCTCAGCAACTCCTCCGACTTAGACTCCTTTTTCCTCATAGTTTAGGACTCCAATCCCAACAATCTCCCACCGGAGACTAAACTAACAAGCATAGAAACACCCATCAACTCCCACCACGGAGTAATGACCTTCGAACACATTTCCCCTCATCCATATTGGCTTGACACTACCGCACCTCTCCTCAAGTACTAAGGCGAGTTGAAACCAAGCGACGTTTCAACCTCTCCGTGTTAGATGATTCTTGCCTCCCCAAATCAGCTTCTACCTTGATTTCTCCCCGCAAGTCTAACTTCGCCTTCTCCCTCCAGACCCACCTTCATCGCAATGCTTCCCCTTGAAACTTGGACACACCTTGTTTCTTGCATCGTCTGTTCTTGGTCTGAATCCGCTCTCTGTTAGGGCCCTTGGACTTCCACACCACGTTGATCAACTTTGAGTCCCCCTCAACATACCGTTTCTTGATGTCTCCCCTTTTTACACCAACATGCCGGTTCTTTAGCCTCTTGCTCCCACCGGAACGAACATCGATATTGTAGGTAGAGTACAACATCTTCCCCTTAACCCCATGAGCCAACACCTTAGCCCCTTTTGTGACTTCCCAAGACCCACCAATGAAAGAAACACAATACCCTTCACTGTCAAGTTGTCCCACAGAAATCACCCTTCTCCTCAAATCCGGAACGTGCATCACGTTGTGTAGTTGTAAAACAGCCCCGTTAGGTGTCTTCATCATCACATCCCCCTTACCTTTGATCTTCAATGGTTGACCATCACCAAGATAGAGAACCCCAAAATCTCCAGTTTTGTACCGCTTCATTGATTCTGCATCCCCACTAGCATGACAAGAAGCTCCAGAATCCAACACCCAATATTCACCTGACTGCTCCTCCCCTAGGATTAATACATCACCACCATCATCCACCACGTTAGCACCACCATCTTTTCCCGGACAGTCATAACTGATATTCCCCAATTCACCACAATTGTAGCACTTGACCTTTTTCCCCTTTTTCGGTCTTCCCCTATTTCTCTCCACCCTAAGTGCAGCCCCATCTACGGAAGATTCTCCCCTTTTCTCTTTCCTTCGCAACTCCTCTTGAAGGATGAGATCTCTAACCTCCGTATACACCAATGCTGTTTTCGACGTACTAATCGTTGTGACAGTAACCTCTCAACTATCAGGCAATGACTTTAGTAGAAAACAAGCTAGCACTTCATCGGAGAAAGTAATATCAACACTTTTCAATTGGTCCACCATACCTTTGAAATTGCCGATATGACTTGCCGCTTTCTGCCCCTCTGACATCTTCGCATTCGCAAACCTCTTTATCAAATGCACCTTATTGATATTCGACGGCTTCTCATACATGTCTGACAGCGTTTGTAGCAACTCCACCGTTGTCTTGGCCTCTATAGCGTTCCGTGCAACGTCTTCGGTTAGGGCACTCCTTACCGCTCCTAACGCCTTCCGATCCAACGTCTCCCAATCCCCTTGTGACATGTCTTCGGGCTTCGCCTTCAAGGGTCCATGAAAATCCTTACAATAAAGGTAGTCTTCAATCCTTGTCTTCCAAAACGTGAAATTCACACCGTTGAATTTCTCGATTGAGTTCTTCATCTTGACTGCTTCACCAAAATCCCCAAGAACGCGATTCAAAATTAATCAACTAATGAAAAGATTTTGAATCCTCCGAACCAAAGCTCTGATACCAGTTGTTGTGAAATTGGTGATACTCCGTTGCAATCAAGATAAGGAAATCAACACACCCACACGTACAAGAAAGAAACAATCACACACAAGAATACAAGAGTTGTTTACCCGGTTCATTCACCAACTCGTGAATTACGTCCGGGGGCAATTGCCAAGCCAATATGTTATTAGTCTCCTTCTAATATGTTGCTACAATGAGTTCTAGGTCGTATCTATGCTTATATAGTAATACAAGAAAACCCTAAATCAATATTAAGAAGAGTTCTAATCAAAATAGGAAACAAATCAGCTGCAGATTTTTCTCCCCCGACACGTGGGCGGTCGCCCAAGGCACCATGGGCGGTCGCCCAAGCCAAAAATTCCACGAGCCCAACCTTCTGTTCTCCTGGGCGGTCGCCCAACACCCCCTGGGCGGTCGCCCATCGCAACAGAAAGTCTTCCCCGAATTTCCTCCTTGATCTCAGCAACTCCTCCGACTTAGACTCCTTTTTCCTCATAGTTTAGGACTCCAATCCCAACAAAATCATTGCCTGATAGTTGGGAGGTAACTGTCACAACGATTAGTACGTCGAAAACAGCATTGGTGTATACGGAGGTTAGAGATCTCATCCTTCAAGAGGAGTTGCGAAGGAAAGAGAAAAGGGGAGAATCTTCCGTAGATGGGGGAAATTTACACTTGTTTAGGGTGGAGAGAAAAAGGGGAGGACCGAAAAAGGGGAAAAAGGTCAAGTGCTACAATTGTGGCGAATTAGGTCATATCAGTTATGACTGTCCGGGAAAAGATGGTGGTGCACACGTGGTGGATGATGGGGATGTATTAATCCTAGGCGAGGAGCAGTCGGGTGAAGATTGAGTGTTGGATTCGGGAGCTTCTTGTCATGCTAGTGGGGATGCAGAATCAATGAAGCGGTACAAAACTGAAGACTTTGGGGTTGTCTATCTTGGTGACGGTCAGCCATTGAAGGTCAAAGGTAAGGGGGATGTGATGATGAAGACACCTAACGGGGCTGTTTTACAACTACACAACGTGATGCATGTTCCGAATTTGAGGAGAAGGGTGATTTCTGTGGGACAACTTGACAGTGAAGGGTATGGTGTTTCTTTCATTGGTGGGTCTTGGGAAGTCACAAAAGGGGCTAAGGTGTTGGCTCGTGGGGTTAAGGGGAAGATGTTGTACTCTACCTACAATGTCGATATTCGTTCGGGTGGGAGCAAGAGGCTAAAGAACCGGCCTGTTGGTGTGAAAAGGGGAGACATCACGAAACGGTATGTTAGGGAGGACACAAAGTTGATCAACGCGGTGTGGATGTCCAAGTGCCCTAACAGAGGGCGTATTCAGACCAAGAGCAGACGATGCAAGAAACAAGGTGTGTCCAAGTTTCAAGGGGAAGCATTGCGAGGAAGGTGGGTCTGAAGGGAGAAGGCGAAGTTAGACTTGCGGGGAGAAATCAAGGTAGAAGCTGATTTGGGGAGGCAAGAACAATCTAACACGGAGAGGTTGAAACGTCGCTTGGTTTCAACTCGCCTTAGTACTTGAGGAGAGGTGCGGTAGTGTCAAGCCAATATGGGAGGGGGAAATGTGTTCGAAGGTCATTACTCCGTGGTGGGAGTTGATGGGTGTTTCTATACTTGTTAGTTTAGTCTCCGGTGGAAGATTGTTGGAATTGGATCCTAAACTATGAGGAAGAAGGAGCCTAGGTCGGAGGAGTTGGTGAATCAAGGGGGAAAACTCGTCGGGGATCTTCTGTCAAGGAGGGCGGCCGCGCTCGTGGTGGAGGGCGACCGCGCTGGGAGGTCGAACGTGGGTGAAGAGTTTCTGGCGTGAAGGGCGACCGCCCTAGGGGGCTGCGCGACCGTGCTTGTGCCGTGGAGGAATTTTTCTGCAGTTTATTCTGTTTCCTATTTTGATTAGAACTCTTCTTAAATTAGATTTAGGGCTTCCTTGTATTACTATATAAACATATATACGACCTAGAACACATTGTAGTTGTGTAGCAACATATTAGAAGGAGTCTAATAACATATTGGCTTGGCAATTGCCCCCGGACGTAGTTCATGTGTTGAATGAACCGGGTAAACAACTCTTGTGTTCTTGTGTGTGTGTTTCTTCCATTATTGTGCTTGTGGGTGTGTTGATTTCTTGTCTAGATTGCAACGGGGTACCACCAAATTCACAACATAGTCTTGTACTTCCTCCGTCCCGCTACAAATCACACATTTTTCTTATCGGACGTTTCGCTACAAATCACACACTTTCTAAAATGACAAATAATCTTTACTATTTCACCCTCTAATTTTCTATCATACTTTACTTTTATACTCACAACACCAATCAACTCACTATTTCCTACCCCATTTTCTCTTTCCTACCTCACTTTTCATACTCACAACACTTATTTCGCTAATTTTTTTTTAATTCGCGTACAAACAGTAACTTAACTGTGTAATTTGTAGCGGGACGGAGGGAGTATGGGAGAACCAGGAACAAACGATGAACTATGCTAGGCTTGGTGCCTGGCAGAGAAACTCGGAATGAGAATCAGTATATGCGGAGATCTCCTTTGGATAAGGTTGAAATAGGATTCAAAGAGTCCTTGCTGTGACTTGCTATCTATCAACTTTCTTGTGACGACTTGCTAGTTGCGAGATGCTCTCCGATGGAGATGCTCTTTGAAGAGGTGCAAACTGCAAGCTAGATGTTGATATGATCATTGAAAAAGATATTTGGGCCTGTATAGATATAGGAGGCCCAACCAAACAAATACTTCCTCCGTTCTAAAATGATTGTTCCATTTTTTTGCATTTATTACAAAGAAAATTTGAATAACAATTTTAGGTTAGTTTAATTATACAAATGAAGATCTAAAACTTGCAATTGATAGTATTATTGATGGTGTATCAATAATGAGTTTTAGATTTTCATTTGTATAGTTAAATAAACCTAACATTATTGTTCAAAATTCCTTCATAATAAAAGCAAAAAAAATGGAACAATCATTTTGGGACGAAGGGAGTACGAAATTAAAGGTCAAGAAAATAGGTCCAAGATATGATAAAGGTAATTAAGCGACTTAGTTAAGAGTATATTGGCTGAAACTGGGCCTAGCCAGAAGCTCATTAAAATCCGTAGCTAAATGAAAATGATATGATCTCACGGCAGGAATCTCGCATTAGTACGTTCATATCAACGACATCACCAAGGGTTGCCGCCTTATCATGACATTTGGATCTACAGCTATATATATTCCAGAAGATGCCAAGGACGTTACACTTGGGACCACAAAATCTGTTATAATAATGAAACATCTATTAGGAAATAAGGTGGCGTCTCCACTATTTTTGGGTGCCCATGCACACAAATGGATGAGCAACACGTGTCCAATAGCATGTGACTTGCACATGATATGAAGGGGTATATAAGCAACATCAGAAAGTGGATTGGGCAAGTTCTCTAAGTACATTTTTGCAGAATTTCTAAGCTTTCCTTGTACTCTTTCTTATTTTCTAGATCTTGTACTTACCCTCACATCGTAGGAGCCTTGCCGGAGCCGCCCCCAACCTAATTTACGTGTGCTAGCAAACAACGGAAAAAATGCGAAAATATCCACAGCTGGACTTCCTATTTTCATGCCCGGGCAACCAATATTCTGTGGCAGCATGAATGCATGATGCTCCCCGACAAGTTGGCCTTGTTGACTACTTCCCTGATGCACGTGTGAGTTGGAGACTTGCATGGCATGATATCACATGGTTAGATCCACCTAGGCAAATTCCTACCTTGATGGGCTACTTCCCTAGCGGGTTCCTCGTAAAATAGAGGCCGGCCCATGAGATATTTTAGAATGATCATAATCGTGTCTCAACTTCCACTTACCACCTAATGAAACCTGTTTTATTAGCTACTTGTTTAATGTTATACTCCCTCAGTACAATACCTTCTTACTTTCTATTTTGACTTTCATAATAATAGTCAACTTAATTAAACTTTAACTGTAATTTTATTTACACATAATTATTCCAATACAATTTTTAAAATTGTGATTGATAGTATATTTAATGAATAATCAATAACAAATTTTATAATTGTATAAAGATAATCAGGTCTTCGTATAATTATGATCAAAAGTAGTATTGAATTGAACATAAAAGTGAAAGTGAGACGAACTTTTCGAGTGAATGGAAGCTTTGAGCTACCTATGGTATAGCAAATCTTTTGTTAAATACAGATTGTGGGATGAAAGTCTATACCGCTTTCGGCCATTATTCAAGATTTTATAAAATTGGACATTCATTTTAGGACTTAGAATACCATTTATCCTTGCTACTATTGAATACTGTCTCTGTGTGATTCTACTTTGTGACTGGATAATTTAAAAGTGAACTCATTGAAGATCACTTTGTCTTTGAGGCTCACTGTTTCTCCCTTGGAACCCTCTCTTGCATGGAACAGGTCCTTCTGTTTCAACCTTTTATCATAACCAGTCATTAATTGAGTTCAGTTGGTTTCTTATAGCAAAAATAAAAAAATAAAATAATTTCAGCTTCAAACAAAATTTAAATCCCAAAATTTGCTGCTCAACAATCAATTTGCGAACCATAATGAAAAAATAAGACTAAATTCTCTATTAAGACTTCTACCCTTTTGTACAAAGCTATTCTATCTCCATTAAAGTCAGTATCATCTTTGCTTAGCTACTTCTTCTTCTTCTTCTAACCTCCTCTGTAATCTAGCTACCTGGCTAATGAATTCAATTCCTCACCACGAACCAATATTCGAATTAAAAGTCGGCTTAAAAATGCGTTGACCAGTCGCCAATATTTGCCTTGGGTCAAACTCCATTTTCCTACGATAAAACCTGGACCACTTATCCCCATAATGTTCCATCCATTCCTGCTGTGTTGTGTAGTGAGGCAGGTATTGCTTTACCTTAATCCCTGCATCATTGCAGAACTTGAGGATCTGCCTATTCTGATTGCTTAGGTAGTTTAACGTTTGTGTCTCTTCCCCGTTATCCAATGCAGACCTAAGCAATGCCACCAAGTAAAACACATCCTCATCTGGTGTCACCACCGAGCTCCTTTCATCCCACCTGTACATACAAAAATACAAATACACACATCAGAATACACACACTTTTCGACAAGGATATGATGGTTAAGGGCAGATCACAGTTAGGCCCACAAGGACGGGTAATGGGTCGTAAGTACATATGTTTTTTTGGGGAACTTGTTAACACAGGACATGGTTACTAAGATCAGATGGCCCCATGTCGAAGATCTCTTCTTGACAAGAGTATCTTCCCACTTGGACCATCTCCTTCTGTACCGTCTGATTTGTTTGGTTTGGCTTGGTTTCAGTCAAGGAAAAAACGAAGAACGTGATTCTGTCATCTCTACTCATCTAGCTGCCCATATTTTGTTTGCATCATGCCTCCTCTGTTCGGTATGGGTTATTAGTATTATATATAATCTTCCTAAACAACTGTTACACTAATTAAGTCTGTCAAATATCTGATGATATACTTAACTTACGTCATGTGAAGGGGCCAACGCGCGCACACACACACACATGTGTGTTTGTGAATAATGAAGTGGGAGATCCTTGAAATTTCATGTCGTTATACAAAATCTCTTGAGTTTGATTTAGGACATACGCACATGACCTACGTGATCGGATTTGCTAATGAAACTGCTAACGTGGGGTACCCTATCTTCTCAAATTTATATCAATCATTCGTTGCTCGGAAGTTAGCCACTAATTTGGGTGGATAAAGAACAGAGTCACTTACCGGTCACTTGGCAAAGGAACTAGTCAGCTCTGGTGGGTGCATTCCTATCTAAAACTTCTCTACATGATTGAATGGAATGCATAACTAACTAGTGTCTGTCTGGCACTCATATTTAAATTAGCTAAGCACAATAACTTTTATTTTTTTATATTAATATTACGTTTAAACTATATGTGAAATGATTTTATGCATGTTAATGTCACTATATATGTTCAATATTTCAAGGAAAAGAGACTTACTTGTTTTTGTTCATGGGGTAGATCAGAATAGGACCACTGGTCTTATTTCCCAAAATGCCCTTGAAAACCCCCTTATTGAAGTCAGCAATCTTTGATTTCGGGATAAACAGATTGAGCCATGGGTGCGGTACTTCCCACAAGCCCTTGGACCGGAGTTTTAACTCGGCCTTGTGAACCCGGTCCAAGAAATCAACGTAAGGAAGGTCTGTAGTGAAGACTGATGCTGGTATGTAGTTTAGTTTCTTCAATAAAGCCTCCACTTCCTACAAGATATCATTAAACCCCACTTTTCCCATTAAAAAAACTCACTTTCATATTCAAATTAAAGTGTAAATTAAATTAAAAAAATATTCAAAGTACAAAAAAAGCAGTTCTTTCTGTCAGAGGATAACTTACTTCACTTACAACTTAAAGTTCTAATTCTTTAATCAACTATTCTAAGACTGCATTATTAGATGCTAATCATTTAATATGGTGGGTGGACGGCGTAGATTTACAAGCCTGCTTCAACTAAAATAATGAAAAAAAGTTTGTCGTCAATCTAACGATCAAATAGGATGCTAGATTACACAAGATCTTCCATGTTTTCTTGTGCGTTACCAAACCAAGAATGTCACTACAGAATAAATCTAATTAAGAATAAAAAAGCCTCAAGTAATTATATAATAAATTTGCACAAATCATGGATAAAAGTACAAAGAACAGCGATGCAAGTAGGATGTTTAAAAAGAGTGCTTTGTTGAGGTTGATAGCAACAAGGTCCATAACTACTACTCGCAAGTTCCATCATAAAGTATAAAAGCGACAAATGAGCTACAAGATAATTGTATAAGGACAAGTCGATTGCTTTGTCTTTGTTACTTTAGCATACTATAGGCTAGGCGCGATCAAATCCTCTGATTCCTTGCTCGACGAAATAAACAATATAGAGTTTTCGTAAAAACTAAAATGTACACATAACATCTATATAGATGGAACCAAGTACCTAAAGGATCTTACTTCTTTTGAATACAAGAAAGATTATTAGTATTAGACATTGCAATATATCAAGAATCTCATGTGTTGGACCAATTTTTGTTTACGACATCTTTTATTTTGTAGACTTAGCTTTATAAATAAAGAGACATTAAAATTCTAGCAAGAAATCATGCTACTTTTGCCATTGCTAAAATCCTGTTGCATGTTACACAAAGCTTTTTATAGAACTAATGCATCACTTTCTATGATCATTTTCTATTATTCACATGCACCCCACATAATCATGTTAAAATTTCTCAAAATTTATATGTGTATGTACAAGTATGATTTGATTAGGGTTGTACCTGATCAATGGTGTCAGCGTTTGATTGGTCGTAATTTTTCGTGATCTCTAAGCAGTAGAGTACATTTTTACCAGCACCAAGGGATGAAATCTTGACAGGGTTACTTGGTGAAAAGAAGGAGGATCTCCAATTATTTATGAGGCCTTCATCCACAATAACAAAACCCTCAACATAGTCAAACTTTTGGGAGCCAGGTTGATCATGGAGGGAGATAAGATACTCTTGGTCATTGGTAAAAGATGAGAAGTTTGAATACAACACCCTGATCCACCTCACCTACAATATACCAACAAAAAAGTTACACATCAGCAACAATGCCAGCTTTACAAATTGCTGAAAAGCTATAACTAAATGGACCCTATTTTTCCTCTATTTTTTGTTTAAGTTTTTGTCATCAACTTTTAGTAGCAAATATTTTTGTAACAAAAATTAAAGCTTAAAACATATTTAAAAAGATTAAGAGAATAATTTTAGGTATTAAAAATAAAAATTAGAGAAATAAATTACCCTTTGAGGAGATGGTTCAAGGGCAATTCTAGCCCTAGTGATGATCCCAAACTGCCCAAGCCCTCCCAGCACAGTATGGAATAGTTCTGAGTTTTGATCCTCTGAGCATGTCAACACCTCTCCTTTGCCTGTGGTCAAACATGGCAAATCATATAACTAATAATTTAACCGATTACCATTATGGTATTATCACCCAAGATGGTAAAAAAATTAGACTAATAATACTCCCTACGTGCCCAAATAAATGTGCAATAGACTTCCTGGAATAAATGTCGCAAATAGACTTGTCAATTTTTTTTTTTTGAAAATAAGTGTTTTAATTGTCTGTATATTATTTGTCAAATAATATTATTAAGGGCAAAGTACAAAAAAGTACAAATAAGGGTCCATATTATAAGGAGTGTTTACACTACAGGTGGATCTAGTAGGTTCAAACTTATCAAAAAAAATTTGACAATTAGAGTTTTTATGAAACTTTAGAAAATGACGTCTAATGGCAATTTAGGTTCTGAAGTTTTAACTATTAGCAAATAAGCGCCTGATGGCAAATAAGAGTCTGGTTTAACGGCAATTTCTAACAATTTCATAAAAAACCCATTAATTGCCAACTTTTGTTAAGTTTGAACCTTTAATCGCCAAAATTGAAACATTGGATAGTGCAAACATTTGACCCCTATTTGAATTTACCCTAAAACTAAACCAAATTCATTTTGGTGCAGGAGGGTATAGACTTAAATACCTGTGACGACATCAAGCTCGTGAACATTGCTAATTTGAGGGCCATGGTTGAATGCTTGGCCACTAATTCCAGCATTAGAGAGGGTACCACCTACGGAAAGGTACAAGTAATCAGTCCACGACTTTGGTGCGAGTCCATATTCTAGTGTGGACTTGAGCACATCAATCCAAAGCTCTCCACCCCAAACGTCCACGTACATAAGCGTTTCAAACACTTTCGGCCCAGCTGGCCTCCTCCCCTTGAAGACAAGCTGGTGGTCCTCTTCCCTGGCGCCGCCGCTCATTTGGATCACGACTCCATTGTTATTCTGAGCCTGTCCATTAATGGAATGCCCGTGTCCACGAGCGGAAACAGGGAAGCCGTGAGCCGAGTCGTAAGCAGCGCGGACGAGCCGAGCCACGTCTTGAGAGGAAGACGGGTGGAGAACAGCCATGGGCTTAGCACGGTTCAATTGACCAAAGTCGAGAGAAGCCGCCTCCACCGCGAGCGGGTCAACGGTGAGTTGACCGTCGATTCCAAATCGTAAAAGCTCGGTGGGGTCCAAGGTCAATCCGACGGTGGCTATTAAACGACATATAGCGAACATCAAAAGAAGCTTAGTAGCCATAAATTTGTTTAATTATCCGGTGTTTATGGCACAAAGTGAGTGGAACCGTCGACAGCTGCGGGGAACGGAAAACGCCGGACGCGGCGGGGATTATATATAGAAATGAGGGGGTGAAGGATAAGGAAAGTGAGGGAATTATGGGGGGAATTGAAAGGGAACAAAATCTGGTGGAAGTAGCGTGGGGAGTCGTGGGGCTAACGTAAGCCGGATTACACTTTAAAGATTTACTGCCCAAACATGCACAGATTCTGTATATCGACTCCTTTCTCTCTCAAAGATTAGGCCTTCTTTTGCACGTTATCAGAGATAAGTGATGGGAGGGAAGATACGGGAATTGTAACAGTACCAGATTCTCTCTCTCTCTCGCTTACTTTCTCTCTCTATATGTATAGATTTCTCTCTCTCTCTCTCTCTCTCTCTCTCTCTCTCTCTCTCTCTCTCTCTCTCTATATGTTTCTGCGAGAATGGTGGTGGTATTGTCTAGGATATGAGATACAAGTTCTCAATTTATAGGACAAGAACCTACGTGTGAAGAAGGAGCTAACAATTAGGGGCCACTAATTATCCATTAACTAAAAGTAATTGACGATATATTTCGAAATTTAATCTTAAGTACTCTTGTCTTGGAATGGAAAGAATATTTTGAATTTTATAAGATAAATTTGGAAATGATTCAAATAAATCTTCAAGGAATTTGGGGGTTCATTATAATCATTTAGGGCTCGTTTGGTAGGCCGATAGAATTAGCCTGTATTAATAGTGAGGGGATTAATAATATCATCCTTTTTTTTTAATTAATAAGAAGGGAATAAGAGGAGATAAGAGGTTACTATCCAGGTTATTAGAAATAATACAGTGGTTGCATTTAATGTACCAAACACCAAACTTATTAGATTAATAATTTTATTCAGCCTAAAAAGGGCTACCAAACGGCCCTTATAGCTAAAATGGTAATTGGTCAAATTTTATTTTATCAAAGCTCTATTAAATGTAGTAAGATTTTGGTTTGAATTTTCTAGCTTGGTTTCCAACCCAAATTATATTGGGCATCATTATATACACTACTCCCTCCGTCCCGAATCAAGAGTCATATTTAGTATTTGCACGCTTATTAAGAAAACACTAAGAAATGAGTGAACAATAGCAAGTGGGTTAGGGATATAATTGTCCAAAACAATATTTATGATTCAAGTGGATAAAAAGTAGTGTAGTAAATATTGGTTTATTTGTAGTCAAGGTTCTAAAAATCGTTAGGCGGCGCCTAGGCGGCGAGACCGGGCCTAGCGCCTAGGCGGGGCCGCGAATTTACACACATTTTTATATATATTTCATAGTTTTTGTCCATAGTGACAAATTTAAGAGGATAAATGTATAAATCTTGAACAACTCAACTATGGGTCAGGGCATTTCGGTCATTGAACCATAACATTAGAAGATGCGTCATTTCTCAAAACCCTAACATAAAGTATATAAAGTCTGGAAAAAACCCTACTGAAAAGAAACCCTAAAACTGCAAAATTACGAAAAGGTCCAAAACAATGAAAAAACGGATAAAAATTTCAGAAGGTCGTTTGAGGCCCTTAGAAGCGTTTTTTGGCTTATTTATGGGCCGCTCAGGGGGCATAGCCCGATGACTTTTGTTCCTCTCGAAAAGACGATCGTTTTGATATGTTGTGCGTCCCGTAACTCCTCCGGAATCAAAAGTTACACCCGTTACGGTCGAACGCATCTAAAAACTCGAACGCCAACTCTTCGACCGCCCAATCCCGCCTAGGCCCCGCCTAGCCCGCCTAGCCCCGCCTAGCCCCTAATTGCCCCGCCTAGTCAAAAGTCGCGGCGCCCGGCCGCCGCCTAGCGCCTAGGCGGCCGCCTAGGCCGATTTTTAGAACACTGTTTGTAGTTCTATGAAAATAAGAAAGTATAAATGTCCAAAACACTATTCATTATTTGCCATTTTGGGAATAAAGCAAAATAGAACTCTTAGTCTGGGATGAAACAAAATGAAAGTAGGACTCTTGAAGTGGGAAGGAGGTAGTACATCAAATCCAAAACATTTATTACTTTCTCCATTTTCCATTGGGTTTGAAATTATGAATAATTGATAACAAAAAATAAAAAAAAAATATTCAAACAAACACAAACTGCCAAACACAATAATATCTCAAAAGATAACAAAAATCATAACAGTAAAAAAAAAATACAAACAAAGGTTAATATCAATATAAACTAATTATCAATCAGGCAACATATGTAAACTTTACACAAATTGCTACAAACATATAGATGTAAATCATTATCACAGAAATAAAGATTTATATCAATAAGAAAGGAGATAGAGAGAGAGAGATACATGTGTAAGGATCGTACACAATAATGATAACAAATTAGTGGATGTGATGGAGTGTACGGGCAGCGATAGAAATGGCGACAAGGCGACAACGTCTCATTAGGATTTCTCAAATTCTGTTCTCTATTTCTCTCGAGTCTCTCTCGTTTAACGTGATGGAATTAACTATACATAAACCCTAGAATGATGCGGAATATTTATTCTAGGACAATCATGCTTTAAGTTATCAAAGATTATGGAGCGATAGACAAACCTGAATCCATAGCAGTATTTGGAGAATACTTGATGAAGACTTGATGAACGATTATTGCCTTCCAATTGATCCTTAGGGTTCTTAGAATTCAGATGACAATGAGAATCAAGAGAATAAAACCTAGGTAGGTCAATTGGAGACCATAACCCTATATTTATAATGACCTAGTATGTTAGCCAGCCCATCATAGATTAACAACTAGGCCCCTTAGGTATCTACACATATTAACTGTAGATCTCATACTTATAAAAGATGACTTGGGCCCCCTTTAACTTAAGTAGATCACTTTATTAGGCCAAAATACTTTAATATTTAATGTGACATATACAATTACTTATACTACACATACGTCTATGTGCCCAAAGACTTTATTTATTATACTAGTATATGTAAAGTCCATAAAAATATTCCAACAATCTCCCACTTGGACTTACACATGTACATAGTATAATGCCTTAGTTTAATTGCATATCACATTATAAACCTTAACAACAATGCTTTACCAAATTGTGTCATCTTAAACCAGTCCGGTCCATTAGTCAAATCAACATAAGGATCAAAGAGGTTTTCGTCACTATTAGCGCAACTAGACACATCAGTGGTCACATATATTAACTCAACTAAATGACATGGATCAAGTATGGATGTGTAGCATGGAATAACATGTAATGTGATCTTCACATGTCTATTCTCAATTGGTCCAATCTTATTTTGAGATCAACCAAATATTCAGAGTGCAAAATAACTTTATTAACCAAAACTGAAAAACCAAATATACTTATAACAATAAATGTAAGAGCAAAATACAAAACTCCCACTCAATCTAAGCATACTCTAGTGATACAACACCCATACAAGCAGTGTGCTCGTGAAAAACTTTCGGTGTTACACCCTTAGAAAGCGGATCCGCGACCATGAAGTTAGTCCCAATATGCTCAATACAAATCTGTCCACTCTGAATCCGTTACTTAACAACAAGATACTTAATGTCTATTTGCTTAGACTTAGACGAGCTCTTGTTGTTATTAGAATACATAACTGCCGACTTATTATCACAAAATAACTTTAATGGCCTATCAACGCCACCTAATATGCGCAGCCCAGTGATAAAATTTCGCAACCAAATTGCGTGATTTGATGCCTCATAACACGCCACAAACTCTGCCTCCATCGTAGAAGTAGCAACAAGTGTCTGCTTAACACTCTTCCAAGAAACTGCTCCTCCACAAAGTAGATAAACGTAGCCCGAAGTAGACTTACGAATATCTTGGCATTCCGCAAAGTCGGAATCCGAATACCCAATGATCTCAAGTCTATCCGACTTTCTGTAAGTGAGAATATAATCCTTTGTTCTCTGTAAATAACGCATGACCCTCTTGGCTGCTATCCAATTATCCTTTCCAGGATTGCTAACGTATCTGCCTAAAACACCAACTATGAATGCTAGGTCTGGGCGAGTGCAAACCTGAGCATACATCAAGCTCCCTATAGCCGAAGCATAAGGGATGCTATTCATTTCCTTAGATTCAATCTCATTCTTGGGGCACTGAGCAAGATTGAATTTGTCACCTTTAGCCACTGGGGTGTCACCCATTTTACAATCCTGCATGCAAAATCTCTTAAGTACCTTATCGATGTAACTCTTTTGTGACAATCCAAGAATACCTCGAGAACGATCTCTGTGTATTTGAATTTCTAATACAAAAGATGCATCTCCCAGATCTTTCATCTCAAATTTCTTTGAAAGAAATCTCTTAATTTCATGCAGTAAGTCCGTATCATTTGTGGCTAGTAGGATGTCATCCACATATAAGACCAGAAAAATATATTTACTCCCACTGAACTTGTGGTAGACACAATCATCAACTGTATTTGTCGTGAAACCAAATGACAATACAACTTGATGAAATTTGTAATACCACTGACGGGATGCTTGTTTGAGTCCATAGATGGATTTCTTGAGTTTGCATACCATATCCTTTGAATCTTTTGAAACCAAGGTTTCTGGTTGCACCATATAAATTGTTTCTTCAATGTCTCCATTAAGAAACGCAGTCTTAACATCCATCTGATGTAACTCTAGGTCATAATGTGCCACTAATGCCATAATGATTCTAAAAGAGTCTTTCGAAGAAACCGGAGAGAAAGTCTATTTATAATCTATTCCTTCTTTCTGAGTGAATCCCTTAGCGACAAGACGTGCCTTATGTCTTTCCGCATTGCCCTGTGAATCCATTTTGGTTTTAAATATCCATTTGCAACCAATAGGTTTCACTCCTTCTGGCAATGGGACAAGATCCTATACATCATTGTCATTCATTGATTTAATCTCATCATTTATAGCGACTATCCACTTTTGAGAGTTAGAACTACCAATGGCCTCATGAAAGTTGATTGGATCATCTTCCAATTGACCAATGTCTACCTCTTGTTCATTTAGAAATACCAAGTAATCATCCGAAATGGCACTTCGTCTCTCTCTAGTGGATCTTCTTAAAGGCACTTGTTCTTGAGGTTGTTGAGCTTGTTCCTCATGGACAACTAGAGGGATATTGACAATGTCTTCTTGATCCAAATTTTGTTCTTGAACCACATCAGGATTGAGATCCAAATCATGGTCAAGGACAATTGTAGGAAGAGGAATGGTAACCGGAACCTCTTCAAAGACAAAATCATCTCTAACTTGTCCCCCTACAAGCTCAACATCCTCAAAGAATTGATCATTTACCGTGTCAAAAAAGTTTCTGGATTTGGGATCATAAAACTTAAAGCCCCTTGACCTTTCAGAGTAACCAACAAAGTAACTACTAACAGTCCTTGAGTCCAACTTCTTTTCATTAGGCCTGTAAGGCCTAGCTGAAATTACCCGGGATCCGGCTCGCGCGCGGAGCCCCGTGCATCTCGCGTTCGTCGCTGTTCGGGAAGTCGCCCGGATCCGAGAGGCAGCACAATCGCGCCCCGGCATCTGGCTTATTCCGTTTTAGCGTTGCGTGTTGGAGGTGTCTCGCCGTTTTGCTTTCGCATTTTGTAGAGTCGCCACGCCGTTTTATTAAGCCCCGAAACATTGAAAAAGGGCATCGGTTTAAAGATAAATTTTAAAGCTGTTTTTGTGTGATGAGATTTTGAGTTCGGAGGTCGAGATGACTCCCCGGGAAGAGAATATTAGAATATTAGAGCTCACCCGAGTAGCCTCGTAAAACGAGTCTTTCGGATACCCCTAATATCCTTTAAATGTTGTGTGTGTGTGTGTGTGCTTTTAAAAAATGCATGCTGTATCGGATGTCTACATTGTATGCTATGTATGGAAATGTATTGAAATAGTAATGGAAGGAAGCCTTACCAATGTTGGTTCGCGTCTGTCTTCCGCTGGGGAATGGTGTTTGAGGTCGGAGTAGCATTCCGGTACGGATCGGGATTGCTTCTGGAGATGCCGGTTGTCCGCGGACAGAGTTTCGGCGTGAGTTGAGGTTGTAGGCTGCGTTCGGGCGTAGGTTCGGCGTGCGTGGGGATCGTCGGGATCACTCGGGCGAGAGGTTCGGCGTGCGTTGCGGTGGCGAGTCACTCGGGCGGGATTTCGGCGTGTTTTGGGATCGTCGGTTTGACTTCCCGGAAAGAGCGGGACACCGTGGAAAGACCGAGGCAAGGCCTCGGAGTACCACGAGGGGCCTCAGAGTACCTCGAGAGTGCCTCGGGGCAGCGCGGGAGCGTCTCGGGAGCGCTCGGGGAGGCTTCAGAGCACCTCGAGGGGGCTCGGAAGGCCTCGGAAGGATCCGAAGGGGCCGGGAATGCCTCGAAAGGTCTTAGAAGGGGAGCCAGAAGGCTTAGGGAGGAAGAGAGAAGTGGGAGGTGTGTGAAAATGAGGAGGGGGAGCCCTCTATTTATAGTAAAAATTTCGGACCATCTTGCATGCAAAGAGGTCCGTACGGACCTTCTTGGTTATCCCGAGAATTTTGGATTTCCTCGATTTGAGGAATGCACAATGATGGAGAATATTACGGAATGATGATGTCCCTCATGCAATAAGGTCCGTACGGACCATCTTGCATGCAAAGAGGTCGTACGGACCAACTCTGCGAGGAAGTCATCATTTCTTAGGGATTGAGGAATATTGTGGACTTTAAGGGGATTTAGTAATCATTGAAACAAAGAGGTCCGTACGGACCTTAATTGCTTTTCGATTTCTGAAAATTCCCAAAAGGTCCTTTTGTCCCTTTTTATCCCGAAAGGCTCCTTCCTTGGTTTGTTTGGGGGTTTGAGAGGGTTTTGAGAGGGTTTTGAGTGAGAGAGGTCTACGAGGCTGCGTGGGTGAGTCTACGGTGTTTCCGTGTGTTTGAAAGGGGTGATCCAGTTGGGGTACTTACGAAGCCCCTCGACGGCGTCACTTATGAAAGAAGTGGGGTCGCCAGATAAGATAAGGGTCCTAATGCGGATCGCGTCTTTGGGAGAGGAAGTGGCCGTGAGGGTCAATGTGAGGACGTGGTGGTGTCCTTTTGTGTGACCGTTTAGGTCGATAAATTTGGACCACTGTGATAGGATTCCTACGTATCCACAGCGGGAATCAAGCACAGTCGTAGTTCGGGTGTGGGGTGAGTGTTTTGTGAATGCGGGCGTGGTGGTGCCACTGAAGTGTCGTGTGACCGCCGAGGTCGGTGGTGAGGACGTGGTGGTGTCTGGGTGACCGCATAGGTCGATGTGGAGGACGTGGTGGTGTCTGGGTGGCCGTATAGGTCGATGTGGACCACTGTGATGGGATTCCTACGTATCCACAGCGGGAATCAAGCACAGTCGTAGTTCGAGATCGTGAATTTGTGAGTGCATGTGGGCGTGGTGGTGCCACTGAAGTGTTGTGTGACCGCCGAGAGTCGGTGGTAGGACGTGGTGGTGTCCTGAGATGTGGTGACCGCCGAGGTCAATTGTGAGGACGTGGTGGCGTCCTGGGATGGAAATTTTACGATTTTCCTAATCGGGTGGTTTAAGGCCTTCCGGGCCGGAGATAGTGATTTGGGAGGTTTATACGGTCTTCCGGACCGAGTGGTTTAAAGCCTTCGGGTGGAGGTAGAGTGAGGACTGAATCGTCTTCGATTGCGGTTGGTGCCACTGGAGGACTTTGAATCGTCATCGGCGGTTGGTGCCACGTTGGAGGACTTTGAATCGTCATCAGCGGCGGTTGGTGCCACGGCGGAGGACTTTGAATCGTCATCTGGCGGCGGTTGGTGCCACGAGGACTTTGAATCGTCATGCGGCGGTTGGTGCCACGCTGGAGGACTTTGAATCGTCATCTGGCGGCGGTTGGTGCCACGCTGGAGGACTTTGAATCGTCATCTGGCGGCGGTTGGTGCCACGCTGGAGGACTTTGAATCGTCATCTGGCGGCGGTTGGTGCCACGCGGGAGGACTTTGAATCGTCATCTGGCGGCGGTTGGTGCCACGGGAGGACTTTGAATCGTCATCATCGGCGGTTGGTGCCATGGAGGACTTTGAATCGTCTTCTGGCGGCGGTTGATGTAATGCGCGAGGACTTTGAATCGTCTTCTAGCCGCAGTTGATGTAATGCGCGAGGACTTTGAATCGTCTTCTAGCCGCATTTGTGGAGCGTGGCGCCTTGTGCTTCGAGAGCGTAGATGCCTTTGTGTTTTTGCATGTTGATGTAGAAGGTTGGACTTACGATGACTGCCGGTGCTTGCGTTGCCGTTGAAGTGGGCAAGGATGACGGCCGGTGATTGCTTCCCCATTTGGCGTTTCGGAGGCGCTTCGTGCCTTGGGACTTGTACTCGGAGGTGTTGGCTCCTTCTTGTGCTTGTTTTGCCGTTGAGTGGGCAAGGATGATGGCAGTCTTTGAGGATATGCGGTCTTGTATGACTTCCCTTTGACTTGTTGGGGAGGAGCTCGGGCTTACTTTGATGGCCGGTGCTTGCGTTGCCGTTGAGTGGGCGAGATTCGGGCTTACATCGGCTGCCGGTGCTTGAATTGCTTTGGGGATGCATGACCTTGTAGGGGCCACTTTTACATTGGGAAGATGACTTCGGACCTCTTTTGAGGGCCAGTGGTTGAGTTGTCGTTGAGCGTTTGGAGGCGTCTTGTGCCTTGATATTTGTGCTGGGAGGTGTTGGCTCCTTCTTGAATTGCCGTTGAGCGGGCGGTGGTTGAATTGCCGTTGGAGTGGGCGAGGACCGGTCTTACGATGATGGCGGGGATTGGTGCCGTTGAAGTGGGCGAGGACCGGTCTTACGTTGACGGCCGGTGGTTGAATTGCCGTTGAAGTGGCGAGGACCGGTCTTACGTTGACGGCCGGTGGTTGAATTGCCGTTGGAGTGGGCGAGGTTCGGTCTTACGCTTGGCGGCCGGGGATTGAATTGCCGTTGAAGTGGGCGAGGACCGGTCTTACGGCGATGGTCGGGGATTGATTTGCCGTTGAAGTGGCGAGACCGGTCTTACGTGATGGCCGTGGTTGAATTGCCGTTGAAGTGGGCGAGGCGGTCTTACAGCGACGGCCGGTGGTTGGTGCCGTTGAAGTGGCGAGACCGGTCTTACGCTTGGCGGCGGTGGTTGAATTGCCGTTGAAGTGGGCGAGTCGGTCTTACGCTTGGCCGGTGGTTGGTGCCGTTGAAGTGGGCGAGTCAGGTCTTACGCTTGGCGGCGGTGGTTGAATTGCCGTTGGAGTGGCGAGAGTCCGGTCTTACGCTTGGCGGCCGGTGGTTGATTGCCGTTGAAGTGGGCGAGTCCGGTCTTACGCAGCAGTGGTTGAATTGAAGGGTTAGGGACCATTACGCACTTGGATTTCTTTGGAAAAGGCCTTAGGACGGCCGGGGGCAAAGATTATAAGGGCGGGGAAAGTAATTTGGCCACCCACTTGCAAGAGGTCGTACGGACCAACACAGTTACAAGAGGTCCGTACGGACCACCTTGGTTTTACGGTTCCCGAGTTTGACCGGGCTTTAAATTCCGAGGCTCCCCCTTCATTTCCCATTCCGGTTCGTGAACCAGCGAGAGAGAAGAGAGAAAACTCCATTTTTGTCCCAAATCTTCCATTTTCTTAGCTTGAATTGCTTGCAATGGCGGAGGGATCTCGAAGGAGTCGTCGTCAGCGCGATCGAGGTGGTTGAGCGGCGAATGGAGCTTGAAGGAATTGGACTTCGTTCGTTCCATCTTCGAAGAACCAGGATGTTTGTATCCGAATCAGGAGGTGCATAATCGTCGCTCCATGAACGTTGGGGAGGTAAGAAATGCATTTCCGTTTGATTTCTGCTCGAATTTTTGAATGCTAGAACTAGGTTTTAGTTTTCGCATTTTTGAATTTTTTTTTTTATTATTTTATGCCTTTTTGTGAAATTCTTGATGAATTGTTGAAAATGGACATGTAAAAATTGTGGGTATGTGTATTTTGTGCAGAAATGTGTAGATTAGCTCTTATTTGTGAAAATAAAGTGCCTATCTACTGAATTGCATGCTGTGGTGTTTTGTACCGTATGCTATTTATGTATGTACATTATGAGAAAATTATCGTGTAGTGATAATTTTTGTGAAAAAAAGTGACATGTGCCGTGTTTTGTGACGGGTTATATGTGAAAGTGTGTGCCGTGTTGGGACGGATTTTCTTTTGAGAATGTGCTATATAGTGTGTGCCGTGTTTTTGGGTGACGGACTTTGTGGGGAAAATATGTGCGATATGTGCCGTGTTTTTGTGACGGATTATATGTGAAAAATATGTGCAATGTGTGCCGTGTTGGGACGGATTTTCTTTTGAAAATGTGTCGTGTAGGGTTTAATCCCCCCCCCCTTTTTTTCTTTTGAGAAAATGTGTACAGTGTGTGCCGTGTTTTTGTGACGGACTGCATGGAAAAATTATATGCATGATATATGTGAAAATTATGTGCATTATATGTGCCGTGTTTTGTGACGGGTTATATGTGCCTTTATATTAAGTATTGTGATTGACGTACCTTTCTTTGTGTTTACTGCGGGATGCGGGGCTTATGGCGGGAAGGCCGAGAGGATGAAGACTCGGGGATCGCTCGAGGCATTGTGGAGCTATGGCGGCGGATGCCGATATTTCCGTGGGCGGTAGGCCGAGTCCGGAGGCTGGTTTATGCTTCGGCCTAGGTGTGTTCGTTGAGAACACAGTGGAGTGTCGACACGAGGAAGAACAAGAGTGTCTTCTGGGCCTTTATCGAGTATTGGTGGGATACCACCCGCGCCTTCCACACAGTGGGCGAGGTGACGGTGGCGCCCAGACTTTCTTTGCGATCGCTGGGCTTTCCTTGAGGAGCCGGTGCGGTGGAGGATATGATAGGCGATGACGTGTTGGCCAGAGGCTGCTGGGCTTTGAGCCTCGTCTCGCGAGGGCACAGGGATCTTTGTACGGCGACGTGGAGATGAGGATCACGGCCGATATTAGGGGCCTACATCCAAAGTACTGCAGGCCGAGTGACAGCGGAAGCTTGATTGGCGCGCTCCTTCTTGTGGTATCTGTTGTCCAGAGACTTTGTTCTCGAACCACGCGACCGCGGCTCCACTTTGCTCTGTTGGAGAGCTTGGCGATACTGGATAGGGTCTGCACGACATTGCTTGGGGCGAGCGAGGCTTGGGCGAGCTCTACTTCTCCTTGGACCGGTTTAGCAGGGGTGGCTTGATTCGTTGGCTGCTTTGACTTTGCTTTGGAGGTATGAGTTTATTCTTTGTTTTTTTTTTGATTTAGCAACTTGTCTTTTCTCCGTTGTCTTTTGCTTGAGCCTTCTCTGTTTTTGTCACGGAGTGTGATTTTATGAGGTTTTCCGGTGCTTCCCGTGGGATAGGGATCACGTGCATTCTTTGCGTACCTGCTATCTTTGGGATGGGCTCGTACGGCGAGGAAGAGGAGGACCGGCCGGGGAAGCTCACCATCGCCTACTGGGGATGTGCGGGAGCGTTTGGAGCGGGATGGCGAGTGAGGGGTTCGTTACTGTTCCGTGGGTTCGGTATGAGGGATGAGTTCGAGGGGGCTCAGGAGTGGACGACGCGGCGGAAGATGCTTTGCGAGGCTTGACTTGTGACGCCATGCACAGGGAGCGAGTCTTACAGCGGCGTGGCCGGTGTGCTTCCCGTGGCTCAGGGACCCTCCCTTTGGGATGCTTGACTCCGGGATATGGATGTGCTTGACTTCGAGAGGTACCTTGGCGGTGTCGGTGCCGAGGAGTTCATTTTATACGGAGAGGAGTACGGGGCCTTCGTGAGGAGGAAGGCGAGGGACGCCCAGTCTTGGCGCGGAGAGAGAGGCAGCCCGCGAGCTCCCGAGAGGTTCCGATGCGGGGCCGGATTTCACGTATGTCCGCGGGGACGGATCGAGAGGAGGTGTATGCATGCCGTTCGGAGCAGGCTCTGTTGCATATCAGTGGATCCCAGACGAATCGGTGAGTGTCTTGACTCTTTTCCATCTTGGCATCTTTTACGTATTTTCTCTTTTTGTTGTTGATTATAAGCTTGCATTTGATGGCGTTTCCTTGGCTTCTTGTTGGTGCGGAGTCACGGGAGAGCCTACGATATGTTGACTCGCCGTTACGTGGCGATGCGCTCCTTCGCTTAAGAAGATGGCGTCGAAGGTGTCTGTCGGTCTTCGCGTCGTGTGCGGCGTACGAGCCTATGCCTTCGAGGCATTACGTGGGCGTTCCTCACTTTGAGCCGAGCAGGAGCCGCGGCGAGAGGGGCCTTTGAGGGCGGCATAGCATGGATGCGGGGCGTCTTCGGGAGGCTGCGGGGCCTTCGAGGGAAGCGGCCACTTTTATCGGTTCATGCCTCACGTAGCGCACGGGGTGAGGTTCCTCGAGCCTTCTTTCTTTGATCCTTTCGCGGATTTGATCCTTGAGTACTTTTCGTGAGCCTCGGGCGGGTGCTCGGTATTCCGAAGCGATGAGGATGTGTGAGCGAGTTATTTGGGATGCCGGCTTTTCTTTGGAGGACCTTGGCGAGGATGATGATGCGAGATTCGGTAGTATTCATTTGCTTTCCCTCTTTTCATATCCCTCTTTTTTTTTGTTTAGCAGCAGACATTTTTGGGTACTGTAATAAAACACATGTATTTGCATGGCAAACGGTATTTTATTTTAAGATGTAATGTCATTTTTGTGATTCAGGATTTGTCCTAGAAATTGTTGCTATTATTATTTTTTATTTTTTGTACATGCCACGTGGTGAGAGTGTGTTTGTGGGTAGTGTTTGTTTGCGGGAATGGCTTTGGCCGGTGTTTGGGCGGAGTTTGGAGCAAGGTCTCTTGAGGGCAGTGGCATTATGCTTGTTTCTTTGGAAATGGGTTACGGTGTGGCGTGAAGCTTGCGAGGCTTTCTTCGTGCTTCGTTGGAAGAAGTGAAGGGCATGATCCTTGATTCGGGTCATATCGACATTTACGAGCTGCTTAGGAGCGGTTCATGGTTGATGATGAGTGACGTCTCTTGGGATGTATTTGCCTTGTGCGTGATGGCGGCGCTTTTTTCAGTCGATTCCCTTGGCATTTGTGATGGCGCTTTGCTAGATGTGGTGGGCGCATGAGAAGCCGGAGAGGATATTGTCCCGTTGGTCTTTGTGGGGAAGGCTTCTTGTGGTATCGGCCGTCTGGCGGCCCCAGGGATCGTTTTATGAGGGGAAGCCCGCTTTGCTCACCTGTAGGCTGAGAGACTTCGAGGCCCATGCCAGGGCTTTCAAACTCGTCGTTGCTAGTGGTCATTTGCTTTCAGCGACCTCTTGTGTTGGATATGGATCGATCCGCTGAGGAAGATGGATGGCGCACGGCTTGTACGCATCGAATCGGCTGGTGGAGTTCCTTGGCAGAGGATTGAGACCCGGAGGAGGATCTTGCGGGAAGGGTCTACGTTGTCGAGTTCCGGGTTTGTCTTGGTCCTCCTTCTATATTCCATCGCTTGTTTCCAGGCGGTTTGGGATGAAGCGGGGAGCCTTTGTTGGTGGGATGACCTTGCTTCTTTGCGGAGGTAGTTCCTCTTTGTATGGCGGCTCAGTGCCTTCTTGTATTGTGCGAGGGTATGGAAGTATTCCGCTTTCCCTCTGTGGTACTCCTTAGGCGTCGGGAGCGTTGTATTGACGACTCGTATATCGGCTTTGGTATGGCGGCGTGTTGGCGATCCCAGTGGTCTTGGAGAAGCAGGCGTGTAAGCCGATGCAGGACCGGTTGTACGTAGTAGCTATTGCCTTAGGAGTTGAAGCACAGTCGACCACTTTGGACGTGACGGGAGACGCTTTGTTTGACTATGAGACTAGAGTTGACCGGCGGCGGGGAGAGGTCCTCTTTTACGGACTCGCGGGGAGGAGAGATCAGGCTGAAACACGGCGAATGAAAGCCACCGAGAGCTCTTGGATTATTTGACTCTGAGGGAGGACCCCGGATCTCGGGCGAGAGACGCGAGTTGGTTCACGTGAAGCGAAAGAAGACTCGCCAGGGGGCGAGGAAAGAAAGGAAAGAATGGCGAGGGACAAGCGCGAACGGCGCGGAATGACCTCTAGGTATCCATTCATTGCATTGCAAACACATTATTAGTTAAATGTATTAAATTTGTCTTTTAGCATGTTGTGAACTTGAGAGTAGACCGTGCTTGAACTCATCAAGAAATGTTGTAGCAGATTAGTGATTTGTGATTTACTTTTAAAGCTTTGTCGAGACACAAGATCTCTTGTTTTGCCTTTGCTTACATTGTGCGCTTTGTCGGCGTCCATCTTTGAACTTTTACATTGCATCGCGGGCCAGACGATGCAGGCCACGACGGCAATCCACTTTCTTGAGGCCTTGTGCTTGGGCGAGAGGTTGAATGCTCCCTTGACAAGTCGTTTTGACGGTCTTTTTTAGCTTCCTTGCCTCTTGTTGGCGTCGGGCTCTTGACCTCAATTTTGCGGCTTACGCTTGAGCTTCTTTGTCTTTTTTTTTTTTGTGAGCCCTTGCTCGAGCTCTTTTTTTTATTTTTTGTGAGCCCTTGCTCGAGCTCTCTTTTTTTTTTTTTTGAAGCGCGTGAGGCGAAGACAACCTGGCTTGGAAGTAGACATGAGTCGGTCGTTTGATCTTTGAGTGACCCTCGGATGTCCTTTGATGTTGCCGCCGTCGTTTGACTTGGTCAAGGTGGCTATTGGGCGTGTTCTTGAAAAGTGCGGAGCTTGATGGAAGTCTTGATTGACATTCAAACTTTTGACTTTTTGTGTATTTTTAGACCGGACCAATTAAGGTTGCCTACGTTCCCCGGACTAGAGGGCTCAGGTCTGCAACGTAGTTCGACACTACATGGAGTGCCAAGAGATGCACGGTTGTTCTTCTTCGGGCGAAGTATCTGCGAAGTTTGCTTCCGTTATTTGGATTCATGAAGGATTGCCGTCTAGGTACATTAGCTTCATGGCGCCTCAGGAGAAGATCTTTTGAACCACGAAAGGGCGATCCATGTGGGTTCCCATTTTCCCAGATGGGTTGGTTCGAGTGGGAGGCTTTTCTTTGAGTCTGAGTCACCTTCCACGATGTCTCGGGATTTGACTTTCTTGTCGAAAGCTCTAGCCATCTGCTTTGATAGGCTCGGGCGTGTTCCATGGCCTTTAGTCGTCGCTCATCTAGCGAGCCAATTCGTCATGTCGGCTTTGAGCCATTCGACTTCGTTGATGTCATTTTCCAGACACTCGGAGTGAGGGGAATTTCTAGCTCGATGGGAAGAATTTGCTTCCATCCCGTACGTCGAGCGAAATGGGGTTTCTCCCGTAGGCATTACGGCCCGATGTGCGGTAGCCCCAAAGTGCAAGGTGCGGCTTCTCGGGCCAATCTCGTCCTCGGGTGGTCATTTTCGGATGATCCGTTCGAGGTTTTGTTTCTTTGCTTCCACGGCGCCGTTTGTTTGTGGCCGGTAGGGAGAAGATTTGTGGCGTGTGATCTTGAATTCGGCCGGCGATGCATCGAATTCTCCTTGAAGTGTGAGCCGTTGTGCGATATGACCTCATTTGGGATGCCGTATCGGCATATGATGTTTTCCTTGAGAAATGCGCGACCTTCTTGGAAGTGAGTACCTTGTAGGACTTGGCTTCGACCCATTTGGTGAAGTAGTCGATGGCTACTAAGATGAACTCGTGACCAGATTCTTGCTGGCGGAGCGATTTTCCCGATGACGTCAATTCCCCAGTGGCGAAGGGCCGAGGTGTAGTCATGCGGTAGAGATCGTGGGGTGGTAGATGATTGAGGTTGGAGAATCGTTGGCACTTGTCGCGGCTTCGGACAAAGTGGATGCAATGCGCTTCCGTGGAGATCCGGTAGTAGCCCATCCACGAGAATGATTTGCATCGGGAGCTCACGGCATTCATGTGGGGACCCATGGCCCGTTGTGGACTTCGTTCATGAACATGCGCTTCTTCTTGGGCGACGCGGCGTAGGAGTGGCCCGTGGTAGCGTTTCTTGTATAACATGTCCCGAGGATGACGAAGTGAGGAGGCGAGGCGTTTTAGGGCCATGATGCTCTTGGTTTTGACCCTTCGTGTGTTGTCCTTCCTTGTTCATGAAGGTGGCTTCCCACTATTCTTGAGGTATTGGAAGATCGGCTTGTCTTTGAAATGGCGTCGGACTTGCGTCTCTTTGGCTCTTCGGCAATCTTGCAAATCGTTGTGATTAAAAACCTTCTCGGCGGCTTGGGCCCGGTTTTTCTCTCGTTTGACAACATGCTTAAATGTTTGCTTGATGCATTTATTTAATTAATGTGTTTGCCTTTTTGTATAGATGAATTTAATTGTTTTGATTAGTTAATGTCATCATTTGTTAAAGATGCAATGAAATGGTTTTTAGGAAGGTCGGACCTTTTATTGAAAGCGTGAAGGCATTACATTGTTGATCAAAGATTCACATGATCGTCGGGCGTAAAGCCGTCAAAGACACAAAGATGTGAATACACGAGACAACAAGACTCGAAGCTAGACTATAGGCGACGAGGGATTGGACCGAGGCTTCATTACTCTCGGATGGGCTGTAGCTCTAGAGGGAGTGGTCTTTGGTTTAGGTGGCCAATCTTCCACTTGGCATGAGTCCGGAAAGTAGCTTGCATGCGGTTCGATTTCAAACCGGATCGCGGAGGTTTTGGCTGCTCCCACTGATGATGTCCCTCCATTAGTGTTGCCACCGAGTCCTTGGGGTTTTGATGATAGAAGTCGGCGAGGGCTACTTCTAGGAGGGCGAAGCATTCGGCGGTCGGATGGATTCTTGCGATGTTTGATCACTTTCATAGAATTACGCTTCTTTATGCGGGATCTTTGCTTGGACGGCGTTTACAATGTCGATTCGGCGGACATGCTATATCTCCTTCCACGATTAAGCCTTTGGAGGAGGTTGCGCCCTTTGTTCGTCCGGGTCGGACAGGAATGTTGAATTGAACTAGGCTGTGATGGGCGTCCCGTAAGATCCGAGAGTGTCGGCCTAGAGGGTTGTCTTGTACCGGGGATCGGTGATGAGCCGGTTTGCAAGAGGGTTTTCGGCGAAGTAAGGGTCTACTCCTCGATCAATCTCCATTAGGGCATCCATCTCTTGATCCTCTCTCAGAAAGCATTCTTCTACGATTCGCATATCTCCCGAAGTTGTCATCGACCCAGTAGGTTCTTCAATTTCCGGCTCGTCGCGGCTTAGAAGCGTGGATGTAAGGATCCACTTCGTAGCGGGACGGGGGTAGGAGAATCATGCGGAGAAGAGTATTCGGTCATGTCGGGACCTTCTTACGGGTCATAACTGGCAGCCAAGCACTTGCCATTGCGCGCTTCCGCGGATCACTTCGATCGCTCAGTTGGCATTGATGAATTTCACGCATTGGTGAAGAGTAGATGATCTTGCTTTCATCGATGTATCGAAACCGTCCCAACAAAGCGAGAGAAGGTGGGTTTGATTTCCACGACTTGGAACTCTACCGACTCCGGTTGTACGTCGGAGTGGATCCTCAAGTTGATGACTCCTACGATTGGTCGTGCGGTGGAGTCGTAGGCTCGGATTACCGAGGTGAAAGGCCTTATCGAAGAACGGTCGATGCGGAGTCGTTTCAATGTGCTTAAAGCGATGATGTTGGCTTGCGGGCCGTTATCAATCAAGACGTTCGGGAGGAAGAACATCTCTACATCTTTATGAGGATGAGAGGGCTTCGTTGTGCCGATTCTCACATATTGGCAAGTCATCGTGCGTGAAGGCTAAACCGCTTCCCGTGCTACCGTTGGACTCGGTCTCGTGCAGGGAACGTTCGATCCAACCATTTGTATGCCTTGGGTGGGGCAAAGATCGTAGGGAGACAGTGGCCCTTGGGCGTTCTTGTCGGAATTCCCGGTCACGAGACCTTTTGACTCTTGTTTCACGCTCCCGGTCATAGCGAGGCGGCATGCGACGGTTTCGGAAATTGCGGGGAGTCTGCTCTCGCTTGGGGTTTCGTCAATAGCTATTGAGTTTACCACAATCGTTACGGGAATGGATTTCCAATGGTATTGGGACCACGGGCGTTCAATTTTCCCTCCTCAATGAGCCTGAATCACTGCTTGAGTACGAAGCAATTGTCGGTGGTGTGGCCGGGAGTAGTTATGGAAGGCGCGGCTTGCTCATATCCATGTGTCGGTTGGAAATTCTCGAGTGGTTTGAGAAGATTTCGCTTCACGAAAGCTTCAAATACTTGACCCGAGGCATTTCCGAGGTTATCAAAATCTTTGGAAGCTTGTGGGAAGCGAGGGGTTGCTATTCTTTGAAGCTGCACGATCGCGGTTTACTTGAGCTCAGATTACGAATGTAGTGTCTTGTTCATTTGCTTCCTTTCCTTTGGTTGGGGCGGGAGTTGAAGTTGCCGGAGTTTGTTCGATAGCGGTAAGACGAGGCGGGGTTCTTTGTTGCCTTTTGAAGACTCGAGTCTTTTCAAACTTTGTCCGGCGTTGACCGTGGCACGGAGATACGGATAGAAATGGTGGGCGATCAAAGTCCTCGAAGATGGTTTGAGGCGGAATGGAAAGATGTCCATCTGCTCTTCTTTGGAAAGTGGATCCATTATCTCGCTTAGCTTCCGGTTCCATCTTTTGTAGAATTCGCCCCTTTGGTTCGTCATCCTTTTGTTCGGTGGCTTGCGAGTCATGGCGGTTTGTTTCCCATTCAAGATTGGCGCGGTACTTCTCCGGGGAAGATTTCACTGATCGATCCCACGTGGAGCGGTTTTACGCCTTCACATTGAGGGAACCACCTTAGTGCTTTGTGGATTTGAGGGAATGCTTGAAAATGATACGCCATACGTTGAGGAGTTGCCCCTTTGGCTCTCATACCCGGGACGTAGAGTGTCGATGTGGGTTTTGGGCATTACGATGTTCGTCAAGCTTTTCCATTTAGGCATCCCGAACTTTGGAGGGAGAGGGACCACTTTGTTCGGATCGGTGGCGAGGAGGGAGTCACTTGAGAACTAGCTAGCTTGCCTTGCATGTCTTTCATCTGTTCGATCAACCAAGCCATGTGAGGTCGGTATGCGAGGTGGGTTACCGTTTTTCGGGGACGGAAATCGAAGATGGAGGTGGATTGGGCGATGGGATCGCCATTCGGGAGTCTTGGGGAGGTAGTTGAGTGTATACCAACCCATACCACAGGGTGTTGAAGTTGAGGGCGTGATTGCCGAGTCAGCTAAGGGTTGTGTTTGGGAAGCTGGGGAAACGATTCGTTAGCCCCAGTTGGCGGGCTGCGGGTGGCAAGCTTGAGATGTCGGGATATCCGCTCGGGATACTGTCCCTGGTAAGAATGGGGACTGATTGTGATTGCGAGAGCTCGTATAGAGGCAAAGGATTGAATCACTGGGGATACTGAGATGCAGTGGGATGCGCGGAGCGAGCACGTATGTGTCTTTGTTGGTAATGAGCTTGATGTGCGGGCCGGGAAAGCGGCGTCTGAGGCGGGCATGTCGGAGGCTGCTTGGCCCGATGCCGGAGGAGCTTTGGCGGAAGGCGCTTTGCGTTGCTTGGGATCTCGTAGCTTGGTGGAAGCGGGACCAACGATAGCTTTGAGAAACCGGGGGAGCGGTATGTCTTCGTCCTTATGAGAACAAGGTTCCGTCGGGTTGAGGAAGCTGCAGCTTGTTCCTCGAAGACGCAAGGTGTCGGCGATCCGAGCTTCTTGTTCTTCTTGGCGCTTCTTGATGACTTGAAGGCTCGCGGCACCTCCTCCATTGTGCGGAGATTCCTTAGTGGCGGGGTTCCGTTTCCCTCACTTTGTTATCTGTTGATCCGTCGTGGGGAGTATTGGGCGGTGCGGGCCAGATTGAAGCTGGAAGGGCTATCGGACCTTGTGACCTCAATGCGAAAAGGCGGCTTCCGGGGATTCTCAACCACTCTCGGTTCCATTTGGAGGGGTGACGGACAAGGTTTAGACACGGGAATGGCCTAACGAGGATAGGGAAAGCTCACGTGGCATGCGGTTTCCGTTTCTTTTATTTTTGATTTTTTTTTGTTGTTTTAATTTACTTAAAACATGTTTTCTCGAGAATCCTAGGTAGGTTGGAAAAGATTGCTCTTCTTTTTCGCAACTATGCTAGATCACTGGGTCGTGGAGACTTGTCATACGTGCGGCTATAAGCCCCTCGTTTTGCACACTGTATTTCGACATCCCGGGGTGGACGGCCCGGGCGAGGGTCCTATAGTGCAAGCGGTTTCCACCGGCCTAAAAGAAAAATCGAACCTAAGGACCGGAAAATGTCATGTTCGTTTTGATGCGTTAGCCATGTGAATAGTGAACCGTAGCCGACGCTGAGTCAAGATCGAGTCGAGAGTTCGCGCATGACCTCTCTTTACCTTGCTTGCGCAAGAGGATGCAGTGACGTTAGGCGTTAGGTAGTCATATTGTCATAGGCGACGTATCAAAGGCGTGATGACATGGTGTCATGCGAGCATGGATGTATGTCAGGACGGAACATCGTTCTGCAGGTGTAGCTTCGGAAATCAAGATCGGAGTCAAGATTTTAGCATGACCTTTCATCGCTTTGCTTGCGCGAGGATCTTGAGTTAGAGCCTTGACTCAGAAAAATGGCCGGCATGGTATATATATCCGAGCTGTATGACACGAGGCCAGGTAAAAACCAACGAATGCAGGTGAAGTGTGACTCAAGACTCAACGTGCGGGGTTGACGCTTGGCTAGGATGGGATGTTTGGAATGATCCGTGCGCGCCCAAGAGCTAGGAAGACCAAACGGACAGGCGAGACCACTCCGGGTTAAGGGTTGTAGTGTGCGGTGTATCAGAGCGGCGGTGCGCATAGTGTGCGGGTATCTTAGAAAGCGGCGGTGTGAGTAGAGTGCGGTGTAGCAGAACGGCCGTGCGCGTAGTGTGCGGTCTCTAAAATTCTTTTTACGAGTAAAATAGAAATTTTTGAAGAATTTTAAATGTATACGCACGAGATGTATATTGATGCATTTTTTTTTGTATTTTTATTTTTTTTTGTAAAATAAAAAACGAAGCACGTGCGCACAGCGGTTAAAGGAAGGGGTAAAATGAAAGTTTGACCCTGCATCATCGTTTTAAAAATCTTTTGTTTTGTTTAAAAGTTTTTAAAACAAAAAGTCCCAGAGTCGCCAACCGAAATTACCGGGATCCGGCTCGCGCGCGAGCCCCGTGCATCTCGCGTTAAATCGCCATTGTTCGGGAAGTCGCCGGATCCGAGAGCGGCACAATCGCGCCCGGCATCGGCTTATTCCGTTTTAGCGTTGCGTGTTGGAGGTGTCTCGCCGTTTTGCTTTCGCATTTTGTAGAGTCGCCACGCCGTTTTTATTAAGCCCAAAACATTGAAAAAAGGGCATCGGTTTAAAGATAAATTTTAAAGCTGTTTTGTGTGATGAGATTTTGAGTTCGGAGGTCGAGATGACTCCCAGGGAAGAGAATATTAGAATATTAGAGCTCACCCGAGTAGCCTCGTAAAAAACTTAGTCTTTCGGATACCCTAATATCCTTTAAATGTTGTGTGTGTGTGTGTGTGCTTTTAAAAAATGCATCTTTGTATCGGATATACTACATTGTATGCTATGTATGGAAATGTATTGAAATAGTAATGGAAGGAAGCCTTACCAATGTTGGTTCGTGTCTGTCTTCATTGGGAATGGTGTTTGAGGTCGGAGTAGCGTTCGCACGGATCGGGATTGCTTCGGGAGATGCCGGTTGTCCGCGACGAGAGTTTCGCGTGAGTTGTTGAGGTTGTAGGCTGCGTTCGGGCGAGAGGTTCGGCGTGCGTGGGGATCGTCGGGATCACTCGGGCGGAGGTTCGGCGTGCGTTGCGGTGGCGGAGTCACTCGGGCGGAGTTTCGGCGTGTTTTGGGATCGTCGGTTTGACTCGGAAAGAGCGCGGACACGCAGGTGGAAAGACCGACGAGGCCTCGGAGTACCACGAGGGGCCTCGGAGTACCTCGAGAGTGCCTCGGGGCAGCGCGGGAGCGTCTCGGGAGCGCTCGGGGGAGGCTTCGGAGCACCTCGAGGGCTCGGAAGGCCTCGGAAGGATCCCGAAAGGGCGGGAATGCCTCGAAAGGTCTTAGAAGGGGAGCCGGAAGGCTTAGGGAGGAAGAGAGAAGTGGGAGGTGTGTGAAAATGAGGAGGGGGAGCCCTCTGTTTATAGTAAAAATTTCGGAGCAAAGAGGTCCGTACGGACCTTCTTGGTTATCCGAGAATTTTGGATTTCCTCGATTTGAGGAATGCAATGATGGAGAATATTACGGAATGATGATGTCCCCGTACGATAAGGTCCGTCACGGACCATCTTGCATGCAAGATAAGTCCGTACGGACCAACTCTGCATGGAAGTCATCATTTCTTAGGATTTGAGGGAATATTGTGGACTTTAAGGGGATTTAGTAATCATTGAAACAAAGAGGTCCGTACGGACCTTAATTGCTTCTCGATTTCTGAAAATTCCCAAAAGGTCCTTTGTCCCTTTTATCCCGAAAAGGCTCCTCCCTTGGTTTGTTTGGGGGTTTGAGAGGGTTTTGAGAGGGTTTTGAGTGAGAGAGGTCTACGAGGCTGCGTGGGTGAGTCTACGGTGTTTCCCGTGTGTTTGAAAGGGTGATCAGATTGGGGTACTTACGTATTTAGCCTCAGTAGACATCCCCGAGATGTGTAAATGCTTTAATACGGGTTTATTGTCCTTAGTTTATTTAATATTAGCGGGTACCACATTAAGGAGATAAACTGCTTTATGCCTCCCAGTGAGTCTGGTAAATGTAGTATGACTAACCATACTTCTCACCATTTCTGTAAGTTCGATTTCGTCTTTCAGCTACACCATTCATGCTAGGTTTGCACAGCATGGTGTGCGAGGGACGATCTGCACTCTAGGTATTTAGCAAAAGGCCCGGGGCGTTGTTCACACGATAGTCATTTACGCCATAGTATTCACCACCACGGTCGAGATTTGACTTTCTTTATTGTTTTGCCATGTTGATTTTCAACCTCGGCCTTAAACTTTTGAACATATCCAATGCACGTGACTTTTTATGGATCAAATATAGGTAACCATGCGAGAAGTAATCGTGCATGAATGTAATGAAATATTCTTGACCATTCCACGAGGTGTAGGAAATGGTCCACATATATCCGTATGAATTAATTTCAAAACATTCTAAGCTCTCTCGGCTTTTAATTTGCTTTTGTCTGTTTGTTTTCCCTTAATACACTCAACACATATTTCATAATCGATTTGTCGAGTGTTTCAATAATTCCGTCGACACGAAGCCTTTGCATTCTGTTTTGATATATGTCCTAATCGCTTGTGCCATAATGACATGAAATTATTGTTAGTAAATTTGCGTTTAATACCACGTGTTTCCACATGCGAGGTTTCATGATATGAAGCAACGGTATCAACATATAAAGATTATCATAAACCGACAAAGTACTAGATCAAATAAACTTAGAATTATACGAAGCGACATTCGCCATTTGCAAATGAACAAGTAAATCCTTCTTTGTCCAAAGCTGAAATGGAAACCAAATTCCGTCTAAAAGACGGTACCACATGTGTCTCATACAAATCTAAATAAAATCCAGGACTTTAATAATAATCTAAAAGTTACGATTGCTTGACTTCAATAGAATTGCCGTTCCCCAGCATAGATGAATCTTTCGACATCACTTGGCTTTCGGCGGTTCGAGGCAACCTGCGTAGACACGGCGATGTGAGTAGAAGAACCAAAATCTAACCACCAAGTATGTCTAGGCACTGAAACAAATTAACCTCGGAACAAACAAAAGCAAGAGATATACCTTTCTTTACACGTCGTGCGTGGTATTTAGAGAGCAATCTCTCTTCGCGTATGATCCATTTCGTTACGGAAAAAGCAACACGGATCCTTATCTTTGTCCCTTGGACGTTGACATTGCTAAATCCTTAGCTTTGTCCTTTTGATACTTTTATATTGCTTTTCTTTGGCTCATTGACGCGAGTTTCTTTAGCCTTCCTTTTCTTTGTTATGGCAGAAGAGGAAGCCGCAAGAAGTGAGCGCTCTCGGTCTTTTTAGAGCTTTAACCTGTGATTCCTGCTTGCACAGCACATGATGAAATGAACTTCATTAAAGAGTCCACTTTTCACCTTGGCAACGGTGAATGCTACTTCAAATTGCCCAAAGCGTGAGTGGAAGAGAGATCATAACCATATGAAACAAGCATGTCATCAAACGGCTCAAACTTGAGAGCCTTAAGTTTGGAGATGCCAAGTATTGATGCCATGTACTCCATAATGTACTCACGCACGTTCCACTTTACCTTTATACCTCATGGCAACATAGATTACGCAAGCGTGCTTGTTTATGCCCTTTCATTGTAGCCGCTTTTCAAGGCTGTGTAAGAGAACGTCATTGCAGTATTTTCTCATCATACATATAGCCTACGAATGATTACAGGATGCTTTTTCTTCATGATGCATGTTAAAGACCACATGCGATTTGAGCAGTTCCCGCTTTTCCATATCCTTCTTAGCTTGAAATGTACTCGTGCTATTTAGTCGAATTCGGCGGATTTTGGCTCCACTGAGGTGCAGAGGTCTAGATTCATAACTCCCAGAACAATCGGCTTACATTTTCTTTCGGCTCTTAAAATTCATCCACATTCAACATGGGGAATCGAGTTGATGGTTACTTGCAAATACATTGGAAGGCTGATGAAGTGCTTGAATAGAGAACAAAAAATAAAACAAATAAGGCTCACATATAACTTTAAGCGAGATCAAATGTTTGAGAAATTAAAAATATCCGATTACAAGAAAATCGACGCAGCATTAATTTTAATCTTTGGATAGAAAAGAATTAACACAAGTGATTTTCTTGATGTAAAAATCAGAAGTACTGCCAGTAACGAGTAAAATCTGTCAAATACCAAGCCTTTCTTTGAACAGAGCTCAACTATTCACATGGACAGCTTAATAAGCATTTGCATATTTATCTCCTCAAAACGAATCTGAATTTACGCCGAGATAATAGCCTTCCTTTGGGGTGACCATTTACCCGCATGAAAAACAAACACGCTAAAAACTTCTAAATAATCATGTATTTTTAAATTAAAAAAATTTCATAGGAGAGGTTACTTTGTGTGTAACATGCTACGTAAATTTAATAACATAAGAAATACAAGAATGTGTTCGAATAAACGAACCCAAAGTAATTTCAAACATGGGCATAACTTAAACATTATTATTATTGAAATTTAAAATTATTAAGTCCATAATAATAATTTCAATAAAATAATATTTACTTAATCCAAAATAACACATAATTATTACAAACCAAAAACAAAACACAATACATATGGCATAAACACATGAGGCCATTATGAATCCACTTCCCTCGACTGACTCTCGACGTTAAAGGGAAAAGATGAAAGCAAAATTCAAGAAATCAAAAGAAAGAGTTTTGGTTTCTTCTTTTCGGAATCAATTGAGGAAAGAAATCATTAACCAAAAAATCCAAAATCTGCACAAATCCCGTCACTGCTCCGACCAGCCCCAGAAAAACTCAATTTCCCGATTCGATAACCGTTGGATC
>JAFEMH010007909.1:0-71308 GCA_022495995.1 Adenophora triphylla var. japonica
ATGGTGTTGAGGTTTCTAGTTTTTCTTCGTTTATGGTTTTTTCTAATTGTCTCAAGAATTTTCGTTTTATTGTTGGTTCTTTTATTTCTTTGATTTTGTCTAATATTTCATCGTGTTGTTCTATAGTATTGATTTTGGTACTGCATAGACATACTCCATTGTTGCAATTTTGACATTCATCCTTTTCTTGAGTTTCATTATCGCAGCAGTGTTATCAAGCGCAGCTTGGATGAGGGGTCTTTTGGGCTAGAATAGTCACTTTCTGTGGATGATACTTCAAGATTGTCTATTTTAGATATTATTTGGTCTATTTCTTTTATGTTGAGGCTATTACAAATTTGTTTTATTTGTTTTTTCTTCTTTGGGCAATTTCTGGCTATATGTCCTTGTTTTTTGCATAAGAAACATCTTATTTCTTTATTGTAGGTGTTCGAATTTTTATTATTCCTTTTGTATTTCTTGTTGTTGTATCTGTTATTATACTTTTTCTTATGGCTTGGTTTTTATAATATTCGGGGTTTCTTATATAATTTTTGTTTGTTTTTCTATGTTTTCTTCTATAAATGTTTTGTTTGTATTGTAGGGATTGTAGCTTCTTTCATATCATTTCTTTTTATGGGGTGGCGTTTGTAATCTTCCAAAACCGAATTGTTCACACCAATGTCTAATTCTTTTCGTGTTTGGGTATTTTCCTTTTTAAAGTTTGTGAATTAGTTTTTGGTCTGGCATAATTTTAATCCAGTAATATTAACACAAGTGATTAGATCTCCATATGTTAATTCATTATAAGAGATTTGTCCAAATTTTTGTTCTATTGTATCTTTTACTTTTTTGGAAAATAATCCTGGTAGTTCGGTAATAAACTTTTCTTTCCAAGTAAATGGCTAGATTATTTGGAGTGCATTAGATTGAAAACTCTTTTTAAGAAATTTTCTTTATATCATTTGAATTGTTCTAGTTTTTTACGCATTTTAGATTTTGTAATATTTTTGAAGTTTCTTTCCGTATATAGATCAATGTCTCCTATGAAATGGAGTGCGTGATGTTAAATATTAAGGTTATTATTTGTCTTTAGATGCGGAGTGGAGTCCATTTTCATCTACTAAAAGGTTGTCCTTGGTTATCTAATCTTACAGTAGTTAAAATATGGTTTTTTATTTCAGTTTCTAGTAGTTTATCCCACCAAGTACGTAATTGTCCAGTGAAACCTAGGATTATGTTTTCCACTGGCTTATTTTTACGTAATATTTGTTGTTTTTATAAATATTGCCTATAATTATCATTTCTTTTTGTTACATTTTATGATTTCCATTTCACTTAGTCCATCAATGTTCCATTCATATATGTTTTTTGCGTAATAAAGATTTTGATTGGTTTCCTAGTATTTCTAAACCTTAGCTTCTTTTCTATAATTAGAGAAAAACTTACTTATGGCTTTTAGAGGTATCATTTTGTGTTGGTTCCTTTTTGCATCGTTTATGGTGTCATATTTGTTGTCTTCGAAGTAGGGATAGATTCCGGTGATTCGATGAGGATTCTTCATTGTATTCTGTTAATACACTTATATTTTTGTTATTGCTTAACATGCTGAAATTCTTCTTTTACTTGTATATAAGTTTTTATGTTTTCCATTCAAAGTCATTTAAAGGATTATGTAAGGTTGGTCCTAACACACGACATTCTAAATGGAGTTTTTATGCCACATTGGTATTTGTTTCTTGTATAGTCATTGGTTCCCTTTTGTTTTTTTCTATTTGATGGTGTTTTATTGTATAATTACGAATATTACGTATATCTTTGAGATATAAATCCTTGTTTACGGTAGCTTATTAACGGGTGTAGGAGAAAATCCGTTAAAGTTAATATCTTCTATTTCTCTTTTTACCATTGCTATTCCGCTTGTGACATTGTCCATTTTATCCTCTACTCTATCTAATTGTTGTCTAATAGTGTGTAACGATAAATTCGTCCAATTATTTTGTAAATGTAAATCTTTAGTTATCTTTTCTTCTATATGATCAGGGTGAACTATTGGTAATATTTCATGACTTGGTAATATTTCATTTTACGAAAATATTTGGTTCCAAGGGGGGTTTTTCACTTTCATAGTATTCATGACTTAGTAATAGATTGCCTGCAGTTACTTTGTGCCATCTTCTAACCTTTTGAGTTATTGGTGTTATTTTGTATAAATAATCATTGTTCAGAAATTCAAAGAATGGTACATGCATCTCTTGTATTTCACAGAATTAATAATATGTTTCTTTAATTATGTTTTGTTCTTTTTCATCATATGTTTCGAAAAATAACTCTCTATTTTCTTTGTTTCCTTTACTCTTGAAATCTTTTCTTAAAATATTTTTATTTAGCCTTGATGCCGCAGGAAATGTGCTTATCAATCTTCGTCCACGTGGCAGGACCAATCACTTGACTCCTTGACCTAAAATCAGAACCCATGACTAGCCGGATGTGTCTCCGGCTTAGACCCTCGGGCGTGAGATTAAGTATGTATTTCGGAGAGAAAATAATGTAATTGAACAAGGATATTCAAATGACAAAATTGCAGTTACCTCAAAACCGTTGTAGTGGTTATGTATTTATAGTTGATGAGGGTGGTATAATTGGTAGGACTACATGAGCTCCGTGATTTGAGGGATGGTTACATGTCATAAGAATGTGTCCTGGAATGGCTCCTGATTTGTAGGGAACCAGTTACGGAAAGAATAGAAGCACGTACCCCTGGATCCGTTAGGTCGACACTTTCTTGGCAGGTCGAGGTTGCCATTTGGGGTTAGGTCGACCTGGCTGACGGGTAGGGTTGGACCGTACCCGAAGTTGAATCTGGATCGTAAGGTCGGACTAAGTTAGGTCGAGACCTGGTGGGTCGGACAATGAACTTAAGTCGACTGACTAATAAGATGGGCCTTGAGCCACGTAATGATTGGGCCTAGCCCACTGAGAATGTGGTGACAGTAATTGCTTGAGGGTTGGGCTTTACTCGCTTGGCCCAACTCGACACTTTTGGTATGTTCAAGCCTAAATTCATTTTTTATCATGCTTACCGTAAAATTACTGTCCTCATAAGGATGGACAAAATTTCCGTTTCTTTTTATGCCAATATTATTTGTTTCATATTGGTTTTCTGTTTCAATTTCTGATTCAAAAATTGATTGTTTATTTTGTGAATTATTTCCTTGTTGAAATTCATATCTTCCTGATGTGGATCTTCTAGATGGGGTTTTAAAATTAAGGTCTTTATTTCTGTTTAAAGACTGTGATCTTTTAAATTTTAAATCTACTGAGCCGTCTTCGTATTGTATAACTTGTTCTAATTCATTGGTTTGTTTCTTTTTTACACTTGTATTTCGTACATTTTTAGACGGGTAAGTCCATTTTTCAGGTAGAGTTATATCACACCATTTAATAGTTTTTGGAATTGTTATATTAGCTGGTACAGGTATGGACAAGAGGTGCAATTATGGAAAGGGGTTCGATCAGAATGGGCAAGATCTCAGAATATGGAAGGAGGCAAGATTTCACAAGATGTCAATAATATTTTATTTAGTTTTAAAAGATTCAGTTATGATTATTTCTTTTATTAGGACTCTTCAGTAGTAATATAAATAGGAGTGTTAGGGTGTTATTTGATTCAGACTTTGATTTTGATTTATGAAAATAATATTGATGTGAGCAATTATTTATTAGAGGGTTCAATTCCCGTCTTGTATTCTCAATTCCGTTCAGTCATTCCTAAGTTTATCATATAACCTTAGTTCGCTGTTGTAAGTACCCCAATCTGGATCACCCTCTTCCAAGCACATGGGAAACACCGCAGACTCACAAACACAGTCTCGAAGACCTATGGCACTCAAAACCCTCAAAAAATCCTCAACCAAACCAAGGGATGAGCAGCTTTGCAGGATAAAAAGGGACAAAAGGACCTTTTGAGAATTTTCGAGGAAATTGGAAAAGCATAAGTGGTCGTACGGACCTCTTTGTTTTAATAATTCTTGAATCCCCTTAAAGTCCACAATATTCCCTCAAATCCGGAGAAAATGATTACCCTCATGCATGGTTGGTCAGTGCGGACCTCTTTGCATCTTTGAGGTGGTCCGTGCGGACCTCTTTGCACGGGGACATCATAATTCCGGAATATTCACCATCATCACATATTCCCTCAAATCGAGGAAAACCAAAAATACGGATAACATGGGAGGTCCGTACGGACCTCTTTGCGATTTTCTCCTACTATAAATAGAGGGCTCCCCCTCCCTCATTTTCACACCTCCCTCTTCTCTCCTCTCCCCCGGCCTTCGGGCTCCCCTCTAAGACCCTTCGGGGCAATCCAGAGCCCCTTTCGGATCCTTAGAGGCCTTGAGCCCCCTCGTGATGCTCGAAGCCTCTCAGCGCTCCGCGACGCTCCGCGCTGCCCGAGGCACTCTCGAGGTACTCTGAGGCCCCTCGTGGTACTCAGAGGCCTTGCACAGTCTTTCCAAGGTGTCCGGCTCTTTCAGAGTCAAACCGGCGATCCCCAGACCACGTCGAAACTCTGCCCAGTGACTCCTGCTATCCCAGCGCACGCCGAAACTACGCCGAGTGACTCCTGCCATCCCAACGCACGCCGAACCTCTGCCCTAACGCAGCCTACAATCTCAACTCACGTCGAAACTCTGTCCGCAGACAACCGGCCGCTCTCGAAGCAATCCCGGTCCTTGCTTAGGAACATCATTCCATCCTCAAACACTATTCCCCAGCGGAAGACGAGACACTAACCAACATTGGTAAGGCTTCCTTCCATTACTATTTCAATACATTTCAATACGCGATTGTACAATGTAGACATCCGACACAGCATGCATTTTTAAAAGCACACACACATACACACAACATTTAAAGAATATTAGGGGTATCCGAAAGACTCGTTTTACGAGGCGACTCGGAGTGAGCTCTAAGATTCTAATATTCTCTTCCGAGGAGTCATCGACCTCAGAACTCAAAATCTCATCACACAAAAAGCAGGTTTATTATTATTTTTAAGCGATGCCCTTTTTTCAATGTTTTGGGCTTAATAATAAAAACGGCGTGGCGACTCTACAAAGCAAAACACGGCGAGACACCTCCCAACTAACGCTAAAGCGGAATAAGCCGGATGCCGGGCGCGAACGCGCTGCCTCTCGAATCCGGGCGACTTTCCCAGCGACACAAATGCGAGATGCACGGGCCCCAGCGCTCTAGGGCCGGATCCGGGTAATTTCGGTTAGCGACTCATTGGGGACTTTTGTTTTAAAATCTTTTTAAACAAAACAAAAGATTTTAAAACGATGATGAGGGTCAAACTTTCATTTTACCCCTTTCTTTAAGCGTTGTGTGTGTGTGCACGTGCTTCGTTTTTATTTTACAAAAAAAATAAAAAATACAAAAAATGCATCAATATACATACGTGCATACATTTAAAATTCTTCGAAAAACTTGTTTTACTCGGAAAGGAATTTTAGAGACCGCACACTACTCATGCCTTCTTTGCCTCGGTTACACCGCACACTACGCGCTCTTGCCTCGGTTACACCGCACGCTACGCGCCTTCTTTGCCTCGGATACACTTGCACACTGACAACCCTTAACCGGAGTGGTCTCGGTTGCGATCCGTTTGGTCTTCCTAGGCCTCTCGGATGCGCACGGGATCATTCCAAACATCCCATCCTAGCCGAGCGTCAACCACGCACGTTTGAGTCTTGGAGTCACACTCTGTCCGGACTCGGTTGGTTTTACCCGATCCGTGTCATACGGCTGGATACATATACCATGTAGGCCATTTTTACGAGTCAAGGCTCGGAACTCGAGATCCCTTGCGCAAGCAAAGCGATGAAAGGTCATGCTAAAATCTCGACACGATCTTGATTTCGAAGCTACACCCAGACGATGTTCCGTCCCGGATATACATCCATGCTCACATGACACCATGTCATCACGCCTTTGATACGTCGGCCATGACAATATGACCCGGCCGACGCCTAACGTCACGGATCCCTTGCGCAAGCAAGGCAAAGAGAAGGTCATGCTTGAGACTCTTGACACGATCTTGACTCGATGGGCGGCTTGGTTCACTATTCACATGGCTAACGCACCAAAACGAACATGACGAGGCTCGGTCCTTAGGTTTGGTTTTCTTTTAGGCCGGTGGAAACCGCTTGCCCTATAGGACCCTCGCCAGGTACATCCACCTGGGATGTCGAAATACGGGTGCAAAACGAGGGGCTTATAGCCGCACGAGATGGTCTCCAGCGACCCGGGATCTAGCATAGTTGCGAAAAAGAAGAGCAATCTTTTCCAACCTACTTAGGATTACGAGAAAACATGTTTTAAGTAAATTAAAACAACAAAAAAAAAATAAAAAATAAAAAACGGAAACCACATGCCACGTGAGCTTTCCCCCTTTTATCCCGTAAGGCCATTCCTGTGTCTAAACCTTGCCCGTCACCCCCTCCAGCTAACAGAGAGTGATCGAGAGTACCCCGGAACCTGTCTCCCAGTATCAAAGCCGCATGAGGTCCAACTTTCTTCAGCTCTGTCACCGGGACGGTCAGTCAATTCCCCATGGCCAAGTCAGTGGATAACAACGATGAGAATGGGACCTTACCCCCAAGAAATTTCCCAACATTGGAAGAAGTTTGGCAGGTCCTCATGGCTATTGAGAAATGCCAAGGTGAACAACAAGCCTGGATTAAAGACGCTATGCACCACTTCGGGACATTAGCCGCCCCGACTACACAGGGCTTCCAAGCCGTGGCGCTCACTGCGGCTTCTAACGCCTCTCATTGTCTCCCGAGAGAAGTCAACTGTTGCCCTCATACGAACCATGCGGTTATGACATAAGGCCACGGATCCTCAGGGAATGCACTGCCCATTCGGCCTCTGAGGTCCCGGTACCACCGTCGAACAACGGACACATGCGGTGGGACGTCTGCGATTGCGGTGCTTGTGCAGGAAATGGAATTCCGGGATGAAATGAGCGAGGGCCGTCCTCGAAGAAAGAAGAAGCCATCTTCTCAACAAAAACTGAAGAATAGGTATGAATCCGGTGATCCCACAGTCGGAACCCTTGGAGAACCCTCAGGGATGTTTGACTACTATGTCATCTACTCCAGCAAGCCTAGCTCTACACAAGGCCATAGCAACGTCTGCTCCATGATCAGCAGGGACGAGCTCCGCACCGCCACCGAAGGCCCGAAGGTCCAAATAATCCAACCCCTGTCTTGGGAAGATCTCAAAGCCACTATTGATGCTTCAGTAAAAGCTATGACGGTGAACGAATTGAAATGCGCGATCGGCCTTACGCCCAATCGGGGTCCTCCCACTACGAAATAGGAGAGACAAGCAAAACGATAAGGCCGAAGTGAACGTTCGACACGTTCGGTCAAATCCGATGAATCCTCCACGGGCGGACAAAAGGCCGGCCATTACAGAGCCACGAGGCGAAAAGGGGCCCTACGCCAAGAAAGTGAAACCTTGGACCCAAGTGAAGACCTGTCTTAACTCGGCTCAAGCGTGCTCGAGGCTAACATCTCGCTCTGGTCCTTACTCACTTCATCTCACCCGCACAAGCTCAAGTTGGAAGAAAGCCTGGCCCGGACCATGGTTCCCATCACGGTGACATCGATGAAGCGGTTCGGATGATTGGCAACGTTAATTACGGCAATATCATCACTTTCACGAGCTCGACCTTCCAAAATTTGGGGTGAGCACAATGAGCCTCTCTACATAACAGGTCCGGCTGACGAGCGTCGTCTCCCACGGGTTTTGGTAGATGGGGGATCATCCATGAACGTCCTGCCATCCAAAATGATGGATCTGCTAGGGATCAAAGCGACTGATCTAAAGCCCTCAACTCAGGCAATCAAGGCATACGACTCAACATCCCGCCCATTCTTGGGAATAGCCACTTTGAACCTGTGGTTCGGAAAACAAATGGTCCCAACGGATTTCCAAGTCATCGACATCCCGATCATATTCACTGCCATCTTGGGACGCCCCTGGCTACACCAGATCAATGGGGTGGCATCCACTCTCCATCAGTGCGTAAAGTTCGTCCAAGGAACAGATCTAACCATCATCTACGGTGATAGCGTAGTCACCGAAAGGACCGACACAAACGGCGTCCCTGTCTTAGAGATCAAACACGACGATGATGGCATGATGCTAACAGGGTTCACCATCAAAAGCCCAAAGGCCCAGGTATGCCACATAGACCTGCCTTTGATTTGGGACAAGATCCCTCCCCCGATGAAAATGATGAAGCACATGAACTACATCCAGGGGCTCGATTTGGGAAAACGCCATCAGGGTACCCAACAAATCATCCATATCAAAGAACAGAATACCCTCCATGGCTTGGGATACTTTCCTACTCCCGAACACATTGCGGAGGACAAGCGAGCTGCACGGAAACGCTCCGATCTTCGCCCTTACAGCTTCGACATGACCAAGTACTTCATAAAGAAAGATGACAACTTGAACGAAGACACAGGAAAGGGAACAGAGCTGATCAACGCCAAACAAAGCTGGCCGACAACCATGGACAAGCTCCGTGAACCTGCAAGATTCAGAGGCCTCAAGCCAAATCCCGTCCGAAGAGCATTTCTCGACACACCGCCTCTACCGGGATCCATGACCACCACTATTCACAACGAATTTTGGTTCGGGAAAACCCCCTCTTTGGCAGAAGAACTCGAAAAACTCTCTGTCAACACTCCTGCCTTCAACAAGCAAGACGAGTCTGCATTCGAGCTAGTAATGCCCAAGGTAAAAGCTAAAGACTCCGCAGACGATGCTTGGAACGAGCCACTGCTCCACCTGCTCTTCAAAGAAGAAATCGAGATGCCAGACCTGATCGATTTTGTTTCTGATAACTCTGTGATAGCAATGATTGGGAATGGTGACATAAAGACTTTCAAACCCTGCCTCCTATCAAGCTCATTGCCACTCAATAACTGGGCCACCTTCTCCGGACCCACTGCCAGGAAAAAGGACATGATCGAGCAACTTGGTCTGACCTCTCGAGTCCTAGAGTCCAGTGTCAAAACTCATCATGAGTCCATTATCTTTGAATTTGAGTCTCTCGAGTCATCTGATGGCCTCACGCCAGAAGATTACGAACTCATTGCCAATAATTTATTCCCGTATGCTCTTAATTAATGCTTCGATCTTTCCGAGTATCCTCTCATTGCATCTTTAACAACTAATAAATTAACTAACACACAAACAGTTAATAACGATTCACTTGATGAAGAAGCAGATACATTAAATGAACAATACATTAAGCACATCTTTAAGCATGTTGTCAAACGAGAGAAAAACCGGGCCCAAGCTGCCGAGGAGGTTTTAACCAAAGTAAATTTGGGAACTGCTGAAGAGCCAAAAGAGACGCAAATCGGAAGTTTCTTCACCGGCACGAGCAAGATGCATTGAGCGCCTTTGCTCAAAGAATTCGTGGACGTGTTCGCTTGGTCTTAGAGACATGCCGGATTAGATCCAAACATTGTAGAACACCGGATTCCCTTGAATCCTGAGGCTAAGCCCATCAAGCAAAAGCTACGCCGAATCAAGCCAGAATGGTCTTTACAAGTCAAAGAAGAGATCAAAAAATGTTCCGCGTCGGCTTCATCAGGGTAATCGAGTACCCCACATGGCTCTCCAATATTGTCACGGTCACCAAGGCCAATGGAAAAGTGCGTTGCTGTGTGGACTTCCGAGATCTCAACAAAGCAAGTCCTAAGGACGATTTTCCACTACCCAACATCGGCATGTTGGTAGACACTCTGACTAATTTCGAAGTCAAGTCCTTCGTGGACGGGTTTGCCGGCTACAATCAAATCAAGATGGCCGAGGAAGATCAAGAAAAGACGGCTTTCACAACCACAGGGAACCTGCGCTACACGGTAATCTTGTTCGGACTAAAGAGCCGGGGCTACCTACCAACGGGCGGCAACCGCCCTCTTCCATGATATGATCCACAAATAGATCGAAGTGTACGTCGATGACATGATCATCCGCTCGAAAGGGATCGGATGGACAACACCTCACGGACACTGAGAAAATTCTTCAATCGCCTCCGAAAACTACTCAATCAGGCTAAACCACACAAATGCACATTTGGGGTTAGCGAGAGTAAGGTCTTGGGATACGTGGTCACCGAGAGAGGCATCGAGGTTGATCCTCAAAAGATCAAGGCCATCATCGAAATGAGACCACCACAAACTCGGACGGAGGTGAAAAGCTTCATGGGCCGCTGCGGTATATCGGCGCTTCGTCAACCAATTAACCTCCATGTGCGAGCCAATCTTCAAACTGATGAAGAAGAACGCCGACATCGAATGGAACTCAGAATGCTAAGATGCCTTTGAGGAAATAAAGGCATACCTTGTGAGTCCTCCGATTCTCTGTCCTCCCCACGAGGAGAAGCCACTGTTGCTATACCTAACTGTGATCGACACCGCAGTTGGAGCCATGCTCTGTCAAGAAAAGAAAGAGTCACGAGTCGAGAACGCCATCTACTTCGTCAGTCGAAAGTTTCAAGGCAGCGAACTCAACTACTCAGCCCTTGAGAAAACCTGCGCAGCTCTGGTATGGGTTGTCGGAAAATTACGGCACTACATGCAGTGGCACACGGTACACTTGGTGTCCAAAATGGACCCAGTCAAATACCTCTTCAACAAACCATCTCTGTCAATGAGGCTCTCCAAATGGTCTTTCTTCCTAGCAGAATTTGACATCAAGTACGTGAACCAAAAGTCAATCAAGGGACGGGCAATGGCTGAACAACTGGCTGATTTCCCAACCGACGAGGCTCGAGGCCCCGAACCACAATTTCCAGACGAGGGAATCTTTGCACTCGAAGGCGAAAATTGATGGCAACTGTTCTTCGATGGAGCAGCCAACAAAAAAGGAAACGGCATCGGTATGCTCTTGGTCGATCCCAAGGACGAGCACACCCCAATCGCCATAAAGCTCAATTTCGAGGTAACCAACAATGCCGCCGAATATGAAGCTTTGTCTTTGGGACTACAAGCCGCACTCGAGAGGAATGTCCGAAACTCGAAGTTTATGGGGACTCGGCCACGATCATCAACCAAGTTTCCAACAAGTGGAAAACCATAGACCCAGGCTTGCAAAATACCATGCACATGGAGGACCTCATCACACAATTCAAAGAGGTCACCTTCCACTCTTGCCAAGAGGCCGAAACGAGGTTTGCGAGATGCCTTAGCCACCTTGGCTTCACTTGTGGAAATCCACGAAGGAAAAGCAATCAAACCCTTCAAAGTCGGACGAAAGGAAATTCCCGCCTATTGTTGTGAGATCGAACCGGAACCTAAGCCCATCAATGAGCCATGGTATAATCAGAATCTTCCAATACCTCAAGAGCGGGAAACCACCTTCATGAACAAGGAAGGCCCACACACGAAGGGGTCAAAACCAAGAGCATCATGGCCCTAAAATGCCTCGCCTCTCACTTCGTCATCCTTGGGGACATGCTATACAAGAAACGCTACCATGGACCACTCTACATTTGCATCGGCCGGGGAAGAGGCAAACAAGTTCATGAACGAAGTCCACAATGGGGCTTGCGGTCCCCACATGAACGCCGAGCCACGATGCAAATCATTCTCGGGATGGGCTACTCTTTGGATCTCCGTGGAGCGAGCTGCATCCCACTTTGTTCGAAAGGCTGCGACAAGTGTCAACGGTTCTCCAACCTCAATCATCTGCCGCCCCACGATCTCTCTTGCATGACTACACCTGGCCATTTGCCACTTGGGGAATTGACGTCATCGGGAAAATCGCTCTGCCCGGGCGGCAACGGTCACGAGTTCATCTTAGTAGCCATCGACTACTTCACCAAATGGAGTCGAAGCCAAGTCCTACAAGGTACTCACCTCCAAGAATGTCGCGCATTTCCTCAAGGAAAACATCATCTGCCGATACGGCATCCCAAATGAGGTCATATCGAGACAACGGTTCACACTTCGAGGGGTCGACGGGGCTGGCGGCGAATTCAAGATCACACGCCACAAATCTTCTCCCTACCGGCCACAAACAAATGGCACCGTGGAAGCGGCAAACAAGACCCTCGAACGGATCATCAGAAAAATGACCACCGAGGACGAGATTGGCAGAAAGCTGCACCTTGCACTTTGGGGCTACCGCACATCGGTCGAACGACCACGGGAGAAACCCCATTCGCCACGACATACGGGATGGAAACGGTCCTTCCCGTTGAATTGGAAATTCCCTCACTTGAGTCTTCTTTGGAAAATGACGTCAACGAAGTCGAATGGCTCGAAGCCGACATGACGAATTGGCTCTGCTAGACGAGCGACGACTAAAGGCCATGGAACACGTCCGAGCCTATCAGCGGGATGGCTAGAGCTTTCGACAAGAAAGTCAAGTCCCGAGACATCGGGGAAGGCGATGCGGTACTCAAAGAAAAGCCTCCCACCGAACCAACCCAGCTTTGGGAAAATGGGAACCCACATGGATCGGCCCTTTCGTGGTTCAAAAGATCTTCTCGGAGGTGCCATGAAGGCAGCGGACCTAGACGGCAATCCGCTTCATGAATCCGGTCAACGGAAGCAAACTTCGCGAGATACTTCGCCTGAAGAAGAACAAGCTGTGCATCTCTTGGCACTCCATGTAGTGTCGAACTACGCAGACACTGAGCCCTCTAGTCAGGGGAACGTAGGCAACCTTAATTGGTCCGGTCTAAAAATACACAAAAAAGTCAAAAGTTTGAATGTCAATCAAGACCTCCATCAAGATATGCACTTTTCAAGAGCACGCCCCAACGTCACCTTGACCAAGTCAAATGACGGCGGCAACATCAAAGGACATTCGGAAGTCACTCAACGTCAAACGGCCCGACCCATGTCTACTTCAAGCCGGGGCTTGTCTTCGCCCTCACGCACTTCAAAAAAAAAAAAGAGAGCTCGAGCAAGGGCTCACAAAAAAAAAAAAAAAAACTCAAACGAAGGCTGCGAAATTGAGGTCAAGAGCCGACGCCAACAAGAGGCAAGGAAGCTACGGAAATGACCGTCAAAACGACTTGTCGGGGGATCATTCAACCTCTCGGCCAAGCACAAAGCCTAGCGAAGGGGATTGCCGTCATGGCCCAGGCGCTTCGGTCCGCAAATGCAACGAGAAAAGTTGAAGATGGACGCCGACAAGGTGCACAAAAGAAACAAAGGCAAACAAGAGATCTTGCGTCTCGACAAAGCTTTAAAAGTAAATCACAAATCACTAACGGTTACAACATTTCTTGATGAGTTCAAGAACGGTCTACTCTCAAGTTCACAACATGCTAAAAGACAGCTTAATACATTTAACAAATAATGTGTTTACAATGCAATGAATGGATACCTAGGAGGTCATTCCGCGCCATCTGCGCTTGTCCCCTCGCCATTCTTCCCTTTCTTCCCTCGTCCCCGGCGAGTCTTCTTTCGCTCCACGCGAACCAACTCTGCGTCTCTCAGTCAGAGACGGGGTCCTCCCGTAGAGTCAAACAATCCAGCGGCTCTCGGGGCTTCATTCGCCGTGCTTCGGCTCGGATCTCCTCCTGCGAGTGCGTAAGAGGACCTCTCCCCGTCAGTCGGTCAACTCTAGTCTCGTAGTCAAACAAAGTGTCTACCGTCACATCTGAGGGTCGGACCAGGCTTCGGCACTCCTAAGGCAATATCTACTACGGCAGCTGGGTCCCAGAATCGCTACACGCTGCTCTCCAAAGCCACTTGGGACTGCCCAACACGCTGCTCATACCGGGCCGGAGTGCGAGTCGTCAATCGACACTCTCCCAGACGTCTAAGGAGCACCGCGGGAGGGAAGCGGAATACTTCCATACCCTCGGAAAATACAAGAAAGCACCTGGAGCTGCCATACAAAGAGGAGCTATCTCCGTAGTAGCAAGGTCATCCCAGCCCAACAAAGGCTCCTGCTTCATCCCAAACTGCCGGGAAACAAGCGACGGAATATAGAAGGAGGACCAAGACAAACCTAGAACTCTGACGACATAGGACCCTTCCTGAAAGACCCTCCTAGTCTCAATCCCCCAGTGGGGAACCCACCAACGGATCTGATGCGTACCAAGCCGTGCCATCCATCTCTCCCAGGCAGACTGATCCATATCCAACACAAGAGGTCGCTAAGTAAATGACCACGGGCTAAACGACATCGGAGCCTCGGGCATGGCCTGAAGTCTCTCTCGCAGCCACAAGGTGAGCAAAGCGGGGCTTCCCCCTCTCATGAACCGATCCCCAGTCGCCAGGCGGTCAATACCATGAAGAGTCTCCCCCATCACCAACGGGACAATATCCTCTCCAGCTCTGCAGTGCCCAACCACATCAAGCAAAGCACCATCGCAAATGCCAAGGGAGCTGACCAGGAAAAGTATCGCCATCACACACAAGGCAAATGCGTCCCAAGAAACATCACTCTCATCATCAACCATAAACCGCTCCGGCAGCTCAGAAATATATGACCTGAATCAAGGATCATGCCCTGCACTTCTTCCAACGAAGTATGAAGAAAGCCTGCAAGCTTCACGCTCACCGCAGCACCACCAATCAAAGGAAGCGAGATGGCCTCCACTTCCGGTCCTCCAATCAAAGCCCGATAATCCTCGAAAGTGGGCACCATTTCATTTTAGGAGAAGCAATACACATGCCTCCTAACATCCCAGAACTTCGCGGCAGCCCGCAACAAATCCCAATCAGGAACCAACTCCTTAAAAGACCAAATCGAGCAAAGACGAAACCTTACCTCGAAAACCCGTCTCTGATGCCTCATACGGCGACGTATCCACGTTTTTAGCTGCTCAAGGAAGTGTGCTTGCCTCTCCTGCGAAAGCCTCGGCAAAATTCTAGGAACGTACGAAGAATCCATGGCAAAAATGGAGGTTCCTAGAGAAAATGGGGAAGAAAGCTCGAAAATGGCTGCAAATGGGGAAATGGGGAAAGACCAGACACTGGAAAGCATTTATTTCCTTCCCAAAAGCAAGGTTGGTCCGTACGGACCTCTTTGCAACTTAGGTCTGTCCGTACGTACCTTATTGCATCTTGGCCCCACTTTCTCAGCAAACAGTACAACAACCACTGTTCTCAGCAGGACTTTGCTCCAAACTTCCCAAACACTGGCCAAAGCCATTTCCGGCAAACATACACTACCCACAAACGCACTCTCAGCTCACGTGGCATGCACAAAATAAAAAAAAATAATAAATAATAGCAATAATTCCTAGGTCAATCCCGGGAATCACAAAAATGACATTACATCTTAGAATAAAATGCTTTGCGATACAAATGCAAATGTTTTATCACAGGTACATATAATGTCTGTTGCTAAACAAAAAAAAAAGAAGATATGGAAAGAGGGAAAGCAAATGAACCCTAATCCGAATCTTCAGCATCATCCTCCTCACCAAGGTCCTCAAGAGAGAAGTCGGGCATCCCGGTGAACTCGCCAGTCATATCCTCGTCATCAGTGCAGAGCCCCCTCCCGGAGGCTGGTACTCAAAGTGTCAGAAGGATCAAATCCGGACGAAAGGATCGAAGAAAGAAGGCTCGACGAACCCTCGCACTGTGCATCCCGGCGAGGAAAGAAGCGGTAAAGTCAGCGACCTCGGTGCTCCCGAAGACGTCCGGCATCCATGCTATGCCGCCCCGCGAAGGTCCCTCTGGCGTGGCTCCGGCTCGGCTCTCGGAGGGGAACATCCACAGAATGCCTCGAAGACATCGGCTCGTGCGGCCGGCACGTGGCAAGTGAAGCCCGGCAAGACATCTTCGACGCCATCTTCTTCGCGAAGGACCGCATCGCCACATAACGGCGAGTCAGCATGTCATAGGCTCTCCCCGGGACCTGCACAAGCAAACAGTCAAAGAAATGCTCAGCTAAAGAGATACAGGCATACTCAACAAAAGAGAAAAATACAGAAAAGATGCCAAGATGGAAAAGAGTAAGCACACTCACCCCGACATATCGGGGTCGACTCGGTAGGCGAGTTTGGAGCATGCTCAGGGACGGGTACAGACACCCTCCTCCTCGATAAATCCCCCCGAACATATGTGAAATCCGGCCCAGGCACCGGAACCTCTGGGGGACCCGGCGGACCAGTCTCCCTCTCCCTCGCCAAAATCTGTGGCGTCCTCAACTTCCTCCTCACGAAGGCCCCATACTCCTCTCGATACAAAACAAACTCATCGGCACTCACGCCGCCCAAATACCTCTCAAACTCCAGCACATCCATATCCCGGGAATCCATCATCCCGAAAGGCGGGTCTCTCGGAGCCAAGGGAAGCATACCCGGGCCATGCTGCCAGAAGACCCTCTCTCCCAAGTACATGACGTCGCAGGTCAGGCCCCGCAGCATCTTCCTCTGCGCTGTCACCACGGGAGCACCCTCAAAATCGTCAGCCTCATACCGAGCCCAGGGATTCGATGCAGTTTGGTCCTTAACCCATCAACGCAAGAATCGGCCGTCAATGTAAGCCCGGACTTCGCCTACTCAACGGCAATTCAACCACCGGCCGTCAGTGTAAGCCCGGACTTTGCCCACTCAACGGCAATTCAACCACCGGCCGTCAGTGTAAGCTCGGACTTTGCCCACTCAACGGCAATTCAACCACCGGCCGTCAGTGTAAGCCCGGACTTTGCCCACTCAACGGCAATTCAACCACCGGCCATCAATGTAAGCCCGGACCTCGCCCACTCAACGGCAATTCAAGAACCGACAGTCAATGTAATCCCGGACCTCGCCCACTCAACGACAATTCAACAACCGGCCATCAAAGTAAGCCCGAGCTCCTTCCCCAACAAGTCAAAAGGAAGTCGTACAAGACTACATATCCCTCAGCACAAATCTCAAGGCACAAAATGCCTCCAAAATGCTCAACGACAACGCAAGCACCGACCATCAAAGTAAGCCTGACGTCACCATCTCAAGGCCCCTAAAAGGCCACATTGATCCCCAACAGACGAACACCGGCAGTCATCGTAAGTCCAACCTTCTCCCCAGCAGATAAAGCACGAGGCATCTACACCTCTCGCAATCAAAGCTCAAGGCAGTCATGCCTCCACAACCACAGCCAGAAGATGATTCAAGTCCTCACGCATGGCACAACCACAGTCAAAAGACGACTCAAGTCTTCATATATGACACAACCACAGTCAGAAGACGACTCAAGTCTTCATACATGACACAACCGCAGTCAGAAGACGACTCAAGTCTTCATACATGACACAACCGCAGTAAGAAGACGACTCAAGTCTTCATACATGACACAACCGCAGTCAGAAGACGACTCAAGTCTTCATACATGACACAACCGCAGTTAGAAGATGACTCAAGTCCTCACACATGGCACAACCACAGCCAGAAGATGATTCAAAGTCCTCACGCATGGCACAACCACAGCCAGAAGACGATTCAAAGTCCTCACGCATGGCACAACTGCAGCCAGAAGACGATTCAAAGTCCTTATGCATGGCAAACTGCAGCCAGAAGACGATTCAAAGTCCTCACACATGGCAAACTGCAACCAGAAGATGATTCAAGTCCTCGTACTACCTCCAGCCCGGAAGGCTTTAAACCACTCGGTCCGAAAGACCGTATAAACCTCCCCCATTACTACCTCCAGCCCGGAAGGCTTTAAACCACTCGGTTCGGAAGACCGTATAAATCTCCCCCATCACTATCTCCGGCCCGGAAGGCCTTAAACCACACGATTAGGAAAATCGTAAAGTTTCTATCCCAGGACACCACCACGTCCTCACAATTGACCTCAGCGGTCACCACATCTTAGGACACCCCCTGTCCTTACCACTGACCTTGGCGGTCACACGATACTTCAGGGCACCATCACGCCCACATACACTCACAATTTCACGACCTCTGAACTAGGGCCAGGCTTGATTCCCGCCAGGGATATGTAGGAATCCTATCACAGGGTCCAGCCATCGACTTATACGGTCACCCAGGACACCACCACGTCCACCCATAGAGTCTTAGTCAGAGGACATCTCCCATCCTCGTGCACTACCACACTCACCCCACACACGAACTACGATCAGGCTTGATTCCCGCCAGGGATACGTAGGAATCCTATCACAGGGTCCAGCCAACCGACCTAAATGGTCACATAATAGGACACCGCCACGTCCTCACCCCGACCTCCACGGTCACTTCTTCTCCCAACACGCGATCCAGATTAGGACCCTTATCTTATCAACGACCCCACTTCCTCCGTAAGTGACGTCGTTAAGGGGCTTCTGTAAGTACCCCAATCTGGATCACCCTCTTCCAAGCATATGGGAAACACCGCAGACTCAAAAACACAGTCTCAAAGACCTATGGCACTCAAAACCCTCAAAAAACCCTCAACCAAACCAAGGGATGAGCCTTTCTGGGATAAAAAGGGACAAAAGGACCTTTTGGGAATTTTCATGAAATTGGAAAAGCATAAGTGGTCCGTACGGACCTCTTTGTTTTAATAATTACTGAATCCCCTTAAAGTCCACAATATTCCCTCAAATCGCGGAGAAAATGATTACCCTCATGCATGGTTGGTTCGTACGGACCTCTTTACATGCTGAGGTGGTCCGTACGGACCTCTTTGCACAGGGGACATCATAATTCCAGAATATTCACCATCATCACATATTCCCTCAAATCGAGGAAAACCAAAAAACTGGATAACATGGGAGGTCCGTACGGACCTCTTTGCAGTTTTCTCCTACTATAAATAGAGGGCTCCCCCTCCCTCATTTTTCACACCACCCTCTTCTCTCCTCTCCCCCCAGCCTTCAGGCTCCCCTCTAAGACCCTTCGGGGCAATCCCGGCCCCTTTCGGATCCTTCCGAGGCCTTCCGAGCCCCCTCGTGGTGCTCCGAAGCCTCTCTGAGCGCTCCCGCGATGCTCCCGCGCTGCCCCGAGGCACTCTCGAGGTACTCTGAGGCCCCTCGTGGTACTCTGAGGCCTTGCCTGGTCTTTCCAAGGTGTCCCGGCTCTTTCCGAGTCAAACCGGCGATCCCAAACCACGCCGAAACTCTGCCCGAGTGACTCCTGCCATCCCAACGCATGCCGAAACTCTGCCCGAGTGACTCCTGCCATCCCAACGCACGTCGAACCTCTGCCCTAACTGTAAGTGCTCCAATTTGAGTTGGTAGCTTTTTCGTTAGAAAGTTAACGAAAGTTTTAACATTTCTAACATTTCTAACAATCTCTAACCTTTCTAACCAAGCAAGGGTAGGTTAGGGTTTGCTATTTAAAGTTAAACCAAAAAAGGAATCCAAAAAAGCAAAAGAATTAAGAAAATCCCGAAACAGCAAGTTGAAAAACAATTTCTGCTGATATTTTGAAAAATATTCTTCTGTTCAAAGCACGGAGCGGCATTTAATGCACCGGGCACGTTTTACAGGGACCTCCGCGCGGACATCTTTGAGTTTTCAGAGGGCCTATAAATTAAACCCTCCTCTCTCAGTTTACACAACACAACTTACTCACAGCAACGAAGTTCTGGCGAAATATAGAGAGAAAACAGTGGGAATCCTTAGATTGCCACCATTTTCTCTTGAATCTTTCCCAATCAAATACCAAACACACCAAACCTTGATACTCCTCCAAGCCAAACACCAAATCTTGATACTCCTCAAGTCAAATTCCAAGCCTAGGAAGATAGGGTGTCACCGTTGGTAAAGCCCTCCTTCTCAAAACCCTAAAATTCTCTTTTGATCTCTTGATCATCTTGTTCTTCTTACTTTGACTTATTTTATGTCTAGTTTAACTTGAGTTTTGACCTAAGATGGTCATCTTGAAGTTCATCTTCATGAATGACCATCTCAAGTGGTCCACATTTTAGATCTTTAGTCAATTCTTTCTCCTTGGTTTCATCTTTACAAAACCCCCTTTCCCTTTGCAAAGGACATGTTTCAACCCCATAAATTCCCCAAGGATGACTTGAATATGATAACCACTTAACAAAAGGTAGTGGTATCAAGTCTAGGGATGAAAATGGGGTGAACATAGATGCAAATCCCCCAAAAATCACATTTTCCCTCAAGAACATCTTGCTGTCCAGTAGCATTGTTCTGAGACCTCAGTCCATTTTCTTATTTTTGGACCCAGTAAAACTTGGAATTGGGTGTTTACTACAAAACACTTTTTGTAGCCAACATCCAGATCTTTCCAGACATATTTTTATTTTATTTTTTGAGTAAGTAAAACTCCTTTTTCAATTTTTCTTTTAGAGGCCAGTTCATCAGCTTCTGGAAATCCAGATTTCACATCTGAGATTTCCAGAAGGTTTTGACCCCTCAAATTACTTCCAAAATGGAAAGTTTCTTTGCAGAAACCCTATTTAGGGTGTTTTAAGCAACTTTCATTCTCGGACTTTCCCCAGATTCTGAGGTTTTGAAGCCTTTAAGTCCATTTCAAAGTCAAGGGTCAACTGCCTTCTTTCATTCTGGCAGAATTGCTTTTCAAATCCAAAAATCTTTTGAGTGCCAAGACTCAACCCAAAAATTCTCCAAAAAATCATGGGATCAGTTTAAAGTCTTAAAAAGAGATCCCAATTTTCACTTTTCCCAGTTTCAAATTATTTTGGTCAAAACACACACACACACACACACACACACAACAAAAGGATTTCAAATGTTTGGAAGACTCGTTTTGCGAGGCGCGTCGGGTGCACACTAACGTCCTTCCCGACGCGTAACATGACCTCCGAACCTAAATCTCTGATCTCGGGCTTTTTTCAAAGTTTTGGCCCTTAAAATAAAAATGGCGTGGCGACTCCGTTTTGATTTTCAAAAAAAAATCGGGTACATCACAGTGGCGACTCCGCTGGGGATAAGAAATGAGCTTTTTCTAAAAAAAATGATATTTGGTATATTGGTGGAAACCATTAAACTTCCCGTTATCGCCTCCTAACACGAGTCGGGGATAAATTGTGGTCTAACAATCCCACGTACCGGTATCATTATTTTCAAAAAAAAAAAGGAAAAGCTTTTGAGGGTCAAGCTTCCGTCTCAACATTTGAAAATCCTTTGCTTTGTGTGTGTTGATTTTTGCACAGTTTTCGTGTTTGTTTTTGGCCGCCTCGGAAAAGTCAAAATTTTATTTGTCGGAATAATGTCCCTAAGCGTCGGAATTTTTGTGCTTATGTGCTTATGTGTTCATAAAATTTTCAAAAAAAAAAATTTCAAAAAAAAAATTCAAAAAAAAATCATGCATCATGCCTTTTTAAGACACATAAAAATTTCTATTTTTCTCGGAAAAGAAGATAGGCGCTTGCACACTACGCGCACGTGACCTTACACTTTGCACACTACGTCCCTAACCCGGGAAATCCTTGTCGCGGTCCGTTTGGTCTTATTACGCCTCTCGGATGAGCACGGGACTACCCAGGCATCCCATGGAGCCTCGTGTCGACCATGCGCTTGTCAGTGACACACTTTGTCCAGAGACCCGGTTGGTTTTTAGTACGGTGCAGTGTCATGCCACTGTCTGTGTATAGACCTTTCCTTTCAAGCCTTTGTCGGCATACCGACTCAATATCTTTCGGGGACCCTAATCGGTCGAAGTTACGCCGGTTTTCCGCCGCGGACTTTGACCAAGATATTGACCGGCGCCTTGACTTCGGCTCGGCGGCACAAATTATACACGACTCCCGGCATTGACCTTTGAGTCATCAAGGATTAATGATTATTCCATGCCTAATTACGGCTTAGCGACGACAAGTCAAGATCAATTGCGGACATTTATCGGTCAAATCATGCCGACTTTTTGTCGAGCTCTCGGACACGATCTTGACTTTGACGTCGGCTTTGTCCGTAATTTACATCGAATGCTCGTTAAGACTCGATTACCGCCCGGACTTCTAGGATCGTTTTTCTTTCGGTCGGTGGGACCCGCTTGCCCTATAGGACCCTCGCCGGGCTGTCCACCACAGGAGGTCGAAATACGGGTGGAATACGAGGGGCTTATAGACGTAGTGACGGGGCCCGGCGATCCGGGAATCGAGTAGTTCGAAAAAAAAGAAGAGCAATCTTTTCCAACCGATTAGGTTAATAAAACGTGTTTTAAGTAAACATGAACAAATAAGCGCATGTTGCATGAGCCTAAGAGCCCAAACACCTACCCTCCTTCAATTCCCGCCATCGAACCCTCGTGTCTTTCCCCATGACTCCGCGTAAAGCTTGGTTTCGGGCACCGGGTCACCGTTTAATCGGTTGGGAAGAGTCGAGTGCCTCATCGGCTTCGCCGTTTGTTTCAACTCCGGGTTTCGGAATGTACGCATCGGTGGTAACGAGGGGACAACGTCACTCCGCCTCCCGGGACTCCTCGGACGAACGGCAATGGAATCGGTTAGCGAGAACGGATGAGAATGCGACGGGAAGCACGAGTGAATAGCCTTATCGAGGCTATTAAGAGCCATGGTTTGGCCGCCGGCCTCAATCCCGATGGCACCTTCACTTGTGGAAGAAGAGGATGACCCCAATCCCAATCTCGGTCGCCCGATTACTCCAGGATGCCACCACCAACCTCCTTCGGTGCTACCAGAACACATGTTCCTCGATCTGCAGGTCGAGACCACTGGATCCATGCGGCTGATGGGACGAATCGGTTCACGGCTCCTCGGTGGGGGCAAAGTCGGTACGGAATGTCCTCTCATGGTTGGGGATACCTCGGAATGCCACGGCGGTGGAATCCCACCTCGGTTCGGAACCGATCAATCCAGGACCTTCACATCAGCGGCCACAATTTGGAATGCCGCCACAATGCGGTTACGGGCCACGATCGGGAGCCCCTCCTCGAGAATGAGTGCTTGGTTCGGTTGCTCCTCCACACGGCTTTCACAAATCCATTCACTCGAGACTTCTATGGGTTATCAAGCCTTCATCCCGGTTTCATCCGAATCACCGGGACCACGGTATCCTCTCGGTTATGCATCCTCGCCACAACCCGGCCATGCAATTCAACAACCGGGGACAGCGGCCCGCACTTAAGCCTACTTATGGGCCTCACTCCGAAAATCCAAGCCATATGGCTACCTCGAGATCTGCCTCCATCTTCTCTGCCGATTGGAAGCCAACGGCAAGTCTGGGTTCTATCCTTTTGCCCCGGCTCCTACCTACGCTCCCAGGGTAATTTGGGCCAAGGACGGGTTTTCACCTATGCTCAGGGATATGGTATTCCTTCCACCAATGCACCACCAACGGCTAGTCCTCTTCCTAGCTCAAATATCGGCTCGGGAATTCCCGCTCCGCCTTTGGATCCCCAATTGGCTTGGTTTATGGAGCAACACAAGGAAATGAAAGCACAGATTGCTGAATTGACCGCCAAAAGAACAATGCTCTTCGGCCTACGAGATCCCGACTCGATTGTCCCCCTGCCTCACAAGTTTGTGATGCCCACTCTGGAATTGTTTGACGGGAGTGCATGCCCTAAAACTCACTTGGACACCTATACTTTGGCAATGAAGGCTAAGGGATGCACAAACCGGCGGTTGGCCGATTACTTTAGTCTCTCTTTGAAGTCGGGGGCTTTGAAATGGTTTTTCCGATTGCGGCTGAAGCTAGGGCTACTTGGGAACAAATTACCGGTACTTTCACGAGATAAGTATAAAGCCAACTTGGAGTGGGAGACAAACGAGTTGACACTGCAAACAACGATGCGGCGCCACAATGAGAATATTGGGGATTTCTATAAGAGATGGAACTTAAAGCTCGGTGAAATGGCCATTCCTCCCTCGACGAGGAGCGATTAGACATCTTTCGGTCATGCTTGAAGCCGCATTTGAGAGCTTCCCTCGGCCACTTCCCTACGGCGACTTGCGTGCAATGGTTAATTCCGGGGCTAAGTTTGAAAAGGCTTACAATCGGCGGCCATTCTTTGCACACACTACGGATATCGGGCTCCTCCCTCCAAAACTACTCTCACTTTCGCTAAAGGCAAAGAGGCGATCGGCTACGCGGGACGGCGTAACAATGCCACTTCCTTTGTTCCCAAGAAGCCATAATGCATCCGAGATCCGGCTCCAAGACTTGAGAAACTTTGGGATGCCTTTGAGTGATATCTTGAAGGTTTGGTGAGAGAAGGTTTGCTCCGGCCTTTGGAAAATTATCGGCCTAGAAACCCCAACGCTCCTTTGGATACCTCCAAGCATTGTGCCTTTCATCGGTACCATGGGCACTGACGGATGATTGCGTCCCCCTGAAAAAGGCCATCCAAGGGTTGATTGAGCAAGGGAGGTTAGAGATGCTGAAGGACCTAATACTATCAATAACCCGCTCCCTAACAACATGAGTGTCAACATGATCGAGTTTGGTGGTTCAAGCCTTGTGGGCACAATGGAGTTTGACTCGTCCCTTTGCAAGGTCAATGAACCGGTCATCGCGAGCAATGAAGATGGTTGGATTGAGCAAAAAGTTGCCAAGGAAATCTGATGGAAAGGTGCGCAATAGCTCCCGTCTCCGGCGTCGAAGAATAGATGCATGGTTCAACGGCAAGAGCGGCTAGGCGGGGGCTACCTATCTTTAAAATAGTCTTTTGAGTCAACCTTCGTAGGTTCTAGTACTTTTCTTTCACCTAAGTCCTTCTGGACATTTGTCGTTGTAGTCCATTTTGGACATAGTGGTTAAGTGTCTAATTTTTAATATAAGTCTTTTTTCTTTTCTTGCTAGACTCGAGACATCACTTGCGCACCCACGTTACACTTAATTGAAATGGTTTTATCCAAAATGATCACTTGTGCTGCTCAACCACTAATTCTTCGAAGATGATTAATATTTAAACTAATCGGAGTGAGAAAATCAATTGATATCCTTCCCAAATTGGGGCTTACCAACTCCCCATCTTGCATCTCATATGCTCACATCCCTTTCATCATCATCATCTCGTTGCTCGATGAATTTGCATAGATCTTTTCTCATATAAAGCTTAAGCAAGCAATGAAGACTTAATCTTGTTTAGGTCATCCAGTAGGGATTGCGGTTGAAACCTTTCACCCATAGGAAAGCCATTACCTCACCCTTACTAAACACTACCCTCTCATTTCAAGATCGGCGTGTTTTGAAACCCGGTTTAGCCATCATTTTTGCTCCATGCGAGAGAAAGTCAGCGAGCCCGAGAAGTTAGCTTCGAGAATCGGCGATGCGCAAATTATCTCAAGCCATGAAGGAAGGACAAAGATAATCCTCAACTCCTCGGGAAGCTTTCCAAGTCAAAAAAAAAAAAAAACAAAAAAAAAAACAAAAAAAAAACAAAAAAAAAAAAACAAAAAAAGAAACAAAAAAAAGAAGGATTTTAAAATCCTCACAATCTCGGATATAATTCCAAGCTCCTCGGGAAGCCTTTCAAAAAAAAAAAAAGAAGAAGAACTCAAAAGTCCCCGACATCTCAAGAAGCTCTCCAATGATCAAAAAGGAGCACTGAATTCTCGCAAGATCGCAAAAAGTTGTCGGTAGCTCGGACTTCCTCTTATCATTACCTTAAACCAATCCCAAGCCATCCTCTCAATTTTAGAGGATACTCCCATCACCATTACCCTTGCCCTTGGCCAAGTCAAAATCGACCTCTCATTCTTGGAGGCAATCAATCTTCCTCGCCATAGATTTCCCAAACACATCCCCGCGAGCCAACCTCTCATCTTTAGAGGTTCGGTCGGTAAAAGGCCTAGCCGACCTCTCATCTCAAGAGGTCATAATCTCCCAAAATCACCCGATAGCCGATCGAAGCCGGAAACCCAACTACGGTCCCTACCGGATAGCGGTTTCATTCTAATATCCTCGATGTCGGGATCAAATTAATGCTTCATTGCTTGCTTAAATTGGAATCTAATCCATTTTGGTTCAAAATTACCAATCAAAGATTGTGCAAATTCAACCCTTCCCTTCATGTGAGCATATTTCATTTCTCCTCACAAACACTTGCCGTGGATGTCCCAGGGGCTTCGCATCCGTGTCTTTCATGGACACTCTAAGGGGATATGTTATTCAATCCTCCAAATCCTCAAAATCCCCAAAGGTCCTCGGACCCTCGAATTTCAACATTCATTCTCTTTTCATTCGGGATAGGCCCGAACTACGGCGACACTGAGCTCTTCATAATGGAGGGAACGTAGGCAACCGAAATGGTCCGGTCGAAATCACAAACAAATCTCAAAAAAAAAAAAAAAAAAAATCCGGTCTCATCAAGGATCGTCCCTATACACTTTCCGCCCTTCCAAGCTTGATTTTCGATATCGGTTGGTTTTCTCCTTGTGATTAATCAAAATATTTGTTCATATCGATTTAGGGATTGAATAACCCGAACATTAACAAAGGGTTTTAAGCGACCTTGTGATCATCATGAATAAGACAAGTTTTCAAGTGTCTCGACAAGTCTTCTCTCTCTCCATCATAGGGAAATAGAGCCAAACATTTGTCTTTACGTCTGCGGGGGCTTCCATACACTTTTCCACACCTTGTGATGCTTATACTCTCTCAAAAGAGTCAAACCAAAAGCGAGAGTGTCATACACAAATTCGGGAGACATTCCCATCTTTCAAAAGATATGCCCCCGCACGTAAACATTTACGAGTCTTGTCCGATGGCGGTTGACTAAGGTGCGAAAAGATGGGTTCCCCTCTGCGTAAGACTACTCTGAATTTCTTCATCTTTGGGGCTTGCTAAGCGGTTCTCCCGAGGTTCTCCTGTGCTTGACTCTTCAAGGCGGGGCTTATATAGTCATCTTTGGGTCCATGTTGGGTTCTTCACCACGAGATAGACTCGCCAAATCGCTTCTTCAAAATCTGGACTTTGCCTACTCGGGATCAAGGGGCTTTGTCAAGATGGTCTTTTGGACCCGAATTTTATCAAGTCGCAAGAAAGAATTTCGGCTTTAGAACTTGGTACACGGCGGCTTCCCGTAGCATCGGAATTCAAGATCGGGGTTTCTCCGGCATTAGCAATTCCATCAAATCATCCTCCGGACAAGGTTTCGGCCAAGGTCACAGCTCATCCAAATGAAAGAAGCTTCACTCGTATCAACGTTGGCCCTAAAGTCTGTCAGCATCAGCTTCAAATGACCAAGAATGAGAGGGAAAGTTTCAATCAAGACCCGGGATCCGAATCCAATCTCATCAAGATTGAGGTCCATGTGATATTGCTGACAAAACCTCACCAACAACCGCTGTTTAAATCGCGATCAAGGGTTCTCATCCCCCACTTGATCAAAATCTGTTCCAAGCAGTCTCCATACCCATGCATCCCCACTAAAAATCTCCCAAGGGCTCATGTAGCATGCACAAAACTTGAATCAATAGGAAAAATCCTAAGTGATTGAAGATCATAAATCATAATTTCCCTGCCAAAAGCTTAGGCTAAGTGCATCTTCGAAAGCAAGTAAATGCATCATCCCATAATCATTTTTGGTTCCATGCATGCATCTGTCATCATGAATGCCATATATGCATCTTCCTCTTCACTAACGAATGCAGGAATTCAAACGTGAAATCAAATCCCCCTTTTTTTCGGCAAGGATGATCTTCACCAAAGACGACCTCCAATGAATGAAGACGCCCTCCAACATCTACAGTTTGGCAAAGACAAGCTCCGGCGTCTGCAACTTGCTAAAGACGACCTCCAATGTCCACAAATGGATGAAAACAGCCCCCAATGAAGACCACCTCCAGTGTCTACAATTCGGTCAGAGACGCCAAGTTCTCGAATACAAGTCGGTCAGGGACGCCAAGTTCTCAAAATGCAAATCGGTCAGGGACGCCAAGTTCTCAAATGCAAATCAAATGCCAGTTGGTCAGAGACGCCAAGTTCTCAAATACAAGTCGGTCAGGGACGCCAAGTTCTCAAATACAGTTCGGTCAGGGACGCCAAGTTCTCAAATGCAAATCAAATGCCAGTCGGTCAGAGACGCCAAGTTCTCACATACAAATCGGTCAGAGACGCCAAGTTCTCCAATACAAATCGGTCAGGGACGCCAAGTTCTCAAATACAAATCGGTCGAGACGCCAAGTTCTCCAAGGCAAGAAGGTCGAGACGCCAAGCTCTCCAATACAATGCGGTCGGAGACACCAAGTTCTCAAAAGCAAGAAGTCCCAATGTGAATACAAGCTCAACCACCTCTACAAGGTTGACGATCACCGGCAAGATGCGGACTCGACCAAACTCCTCCTTCGAGGTCAAAATGCTTCCAAAGACAGCAAATCGTCGGCGAAACCGTCCCACGAACAGCAACTTAACAACTCTTCATCAACATCGGCGTAGCCTCGGTCCTTAGGCAGCTACGGAGGTAAGCCACAGCGCAGTATGAAAGCATATCTTAGTCAACTACTTTTCTAAAAGAACATTATCATCAAATCATAGGGTGACTTCCCAAAAATAGTCAAACCATAGGGCGACTTCCCAAAATAGTCGATCATAGGGCGACTTCCCAAAATAGTCAAACCATAGGGTGACTTCCCAAAGCAGTCAAACCATAGGGCGACTTCCCAAAAATAGTCGAGATCATAGGGTGACTTCCCAAAAATAGTCAAACCATAGGGCGACTTCCCAAAAATAGTCGGATCATAGGGCGACTTCCCAAAAACAGTCAAACCGTAGGGCGACTTCCCAAAAATAGTCAAACCATAGGGCGACTTCCCAAAAATAGTCGGATCATAGGCCGACTTCCCAAAAATAGTCAGATCATAGGGTGACTTCCCAAAAATAGTCAAACCACAGGGCGACTTCCCAAAAATAGTCAGATCATAGGGCGACTTCCCAAAAATAGTCAGATCATAGGGTGACTTCCCAAAAATAGTCAAAACCACGGGGCGACTTCCCAAAAATAGTCAGATCATAGGGCGACTTCCCAAAAATAGTCAGATCATAGGGCGACTTCTCTAAAAAAGTCAATCCCTCGGGTGACTCCCAAATACAGTCAATCTCTAGGACGACTTCCCTAAAATAGTCAATCCTCGGGTGACCCCGGATACTGATCAATCCTTGGTCCATCCACTTGGACCGACATTGATCACCTTTCTTCCCGATGGTTCTCGTAAGCCCAGAGTCTTCCCCCAAAGAACACCTTCAAATAGCCTCCATCAGGTACCGAACCTCAACTTAGGTTCATACTCCTGAACTAAGTTTCCATTTAGGTTCATACTCCTGAACTAAGTTCCCATTTAGGTTCATACTCTTGAACCAAATCCCGACTTAGGATCATACTCCTGAACTAAGTCTCCATTTAGGTTCATACTCCTGAACAAAATCTCAACTTAGGTTCATACTCCTGAACTAAGTCTCCATTAGGTTCATACTCCTGAACCGAACCTCAACTTAGGTTCATACTCCTGAACTAAGTTCCCATTTAGGTTCATACTCCTGAACCGAACCTCAACTTAGGTTCATACTCCTGAACTAAGTTCCCATTTAGGTTCATACCCTCTCAAAAGAAATTCCCGGCAGTTAAACGTAAGACCGAGTGCCCCGAGAAAGATAACGAGATCCCGTATCTTTCATCAAAATCATTCCCGGCAGTTAAACGTAAGACCGAGTGCCCCGAGAAAGATAACGGATCCCGTATCTTTCATCAAAATCATTCCCGGCAGTAAAACGTAAGACCGATTTCCCCAACGAATACGTCTGATTTTCCCCAGCGAAGCCAACGAAATCTCGAGTAAATTTCGAACTACGGCCGGCTTGATTCCCACTCGGGATACGTAGGTAGCCTATCATTAGGTCCAGCCACTCGACCAAAATGGTCATCCTTTCCTTCGGCAGCAGACGTAAGACCGATCCTTTCAAGCAAAGTCCACCAGAGGACCATCTATCCCCATCTTCAAGGTTCGAGACACCTAAAACGCCATCTCTAAGGTTCAAGGCACCTAAAACGCCATCTTCAAGGTTCGAGGCACCTAAAACGCCATCATCTTCAAGGTCCGAGGCGCCTAAAACGCCATCATCTCCAGGTTGATACCTTAAAAACAATCATTCCCAGGGTCAAAGACCCGAACTACGACCGGCTTGATTCCCATTCGGGATACGTAGGTAGCCTATTGAATAGGTTCAGCCACTCGATCACTTGATCATCCTATCAAATATGGAGCCTTACTCTTATCGACGACCCCGCTTCCTTCGAAAGCACCGTCGCCGAGGGGCTACTGTAAGTGCTCCAATTTGAGTTGGTAGCTTTTTCGTTAGAAAGTTAACGAAAGTTTTAACATTTCTAACATTTCTAACAATCTCTAACCTTTCTAACCAAGCAAGGGTAGGTTAGGGTTTGCTATTTAAAGTTAAACCAAAAAAGGAATCCAAAAAAGCAAAAGAATTAAGAAAATCCCGAAACAGCAAGTTGAAAAACAATTTCTGGCGATATTTTGAAAAATATTCTTCTGTTCAAAGCCTGGAGCGGCATTTAATGCACCGAGGCACGTTTCTGAGGGACCTCCGCGCGGACATCTTTGAGTTTTCAGAGGGCCTATAAATTAAACCCTCCTCTCCCAGTTTACACAACACAACTTACTCACAGCAACGAAGTTCTGGCAAAATATAGAGAGAAAACAGTGGGAATCCTTAGATTGCCACCATTTTCTCTTGAATCTTTCCCAATCAAATACCAAACACACCAAACCTTGATACTCCTCAAGCCAAACACCAAATCTTGATACTCCTCAAGTCAAATTCCAAGCCTAGGAAGATAGGGTGTCACCATTGGTAAAGCCCTCCTTCTCAAAACCCTAAAATTCTCTTTTGATCTCTTGATCATCTTGTTCTTCTTACTTTGACTTATTTTATGTCTAGTTTAACTTGATTTTTGACCTAAGATGGTCATCTTGAAGTTCATCTTCATGAATGACCATCTCAAGTGGTCCACATTTTAGATCTTTAGTCAATTCTTTCTCCTTGGTTTCATCTTTACAAAACCCCCTTTCCCTTTGCAAAGGACATGTTTCAACCCCATAAATTCCCCAAGGATGACTTGAATATGATAACCACTTAAAAAAAGGTAGTGGTATCAAGTCTAGGGATGAAAATGGGGTGAACATAGATGCAAATCCCCCAAAAATCACATTTTCCCTCAAGAACATCTTGCTGTCCAGTAGCATTGTTCTGAGACCTCAGTCCATTTTCTTATTTTTTGGACCCAGTAAAACTTGGATTTGGGTGTTGACTACAAAACACTTTTTGTAGCCAACATCCAGATATTTCCAGACATATTTTTATTTTATTTTTTGAGTAAGTAAAACTCCTTTTTTCAATTTTTCTTTTAGAGGCCAGTTCATCAGCTTCTGGAAATCCAGATTTCATATCTGAGATTTCCAGAAGGTTTTGACCCCTCAAATTACTTCCAAAATGGAAAGTTTCTTTGCAGAAACCCTATTTAGGGTGTTTTAAGCAACTTTCATTCTCGGACTTTCCCCAGATTCTGAGGTTTTGAAGCCTTCAAGTCCATTTCAAAGTCAAGGGTCAACTGCCTTCTTTCATTCTGGCAGAATTGTTTTTCAAATCCAAAAATCTTTTGAGTGCCAAGACTCAACCCAAAAATTCTCCAAAAAATCATGGGATCAGTTTAAAGTCTTAAAAAGAGATCCCAATTTTCACTTTTCCCAGTTTCAAATTATTTTGGTCAAAACACACACACACACACACACACACAACAAAAGGATTTCAAATGTTTGGAAGACTCGTTTTACGAGGCGCGTCGGGTGCACACTAACGTCCTTCCCGACGCGTAACATGACCTCCGAACCTAAATCTCTGATCTCGGGCTTTTTTCAAAGTTTTGGCCCTCAAAATAAAAATGGCGTGGCGACTCCGTTTGATTTCAAAAATCGGGTACATCACACTAACGCATCCTACAATCTCAACTCACACCGAAACTCTGTCCGCAGACAACCGGCCCCTCTCGAAGCAATCCCGGTCCGTGCCGGAACATCATTCCATCCTCAAACACTATTCCCCTGTGGAAGACAGACACGAACCAACATTGGTAAGGCTTCCTTCCATTACTATTTCAATACATTTCAATACGCAGTGTACAATGTAGACATCCGACACAGCATGCATTTTTAAAAGCACACACACACACACACAACATTTAAAGAATATTAGGGGTATCCGAAAGACTCGTTTTTACGAGGCAACTTGGGTGAGCTCTAAGATTCTAATATTCTCTTCCCGAGGAGTCATCTGACCTCCGAACTCAAAATCTCATCACACAAAAACAGTTTATTATTATTTTTAAACTGATGCCCTTTTTCAATGTTTTGGGCTTAATAATAAAAACGGTGTGGCGATTCTACAAAGCAAAACACAGCGAGACACCTCCAACTAACGCTAAAGCGGAATAAAGCCAGATGCCGGGGCACGAACGCGCTGCCTCTCGGATCCGAGCAAACATTCCCGAACAGCGACACACGAATGCGAGATGCACGGGCCCCCCGCGCTCTAGGGCCGGATCCCGGGTAATTTCAGCTGTATCATTTGGTATCAGTTTCCTGGTCGAATTGATGGCTGAACGAAGGCGTGGTCGTGGTGTTCATGGTGTTCATAGTAGGGTTCGTGAAGCAGATTCCCAGGAATGCGATCCCCATCACGAACATGAACTATATGAAATCGAGAAGGACGAACTGCAAAGAAAGATTCAGGATCTCAAACTTCGTTTGTTGCGTTCCGAGATTCGAGAACTCCAACGATACTTTGATCGGGTGGAGGGTCGACAAATCCAATGACAACTAGCGCGGTTGGAGGACTCGGATTCAGACATATCGTCTGATGAAGAGGGTGTAGCAGTGACCAATCCCTCCGCTAGGGATCACAAACTTGGTGACAGGAAGTGGACATATCCTTCTAGGGTTATCGGCGACATGAAGACCGAGATTCCGGATTTAGAGGGTAAAACACAGCCTGAAAAGTTTGTTGGTTGGTCTATACCACCGGTGTTTGATACCTGTGATTGCGAGATTTGTCATGTTGTGACAACTCACGTAATTGACAAGGCGGAACACCCAAGGCGGCTGCAGCCTGGGGGGACAGACGACAGCCAGCAGCAACAACGAAACAGGGGCAGTCTTCTGGGAGTGAGGCGACCGCCCCATGTGCAGCCAGGCGGGCACCTGGCGAGTTGTGGGCTGAAGCTGGGAGGATCGATAGGTGACCTGGGAATTCAGAGCTGCGACCTGGACATACCGAGCTGCGACCTGGGATCACACGTACTTGACGTGGCATATATTGCCTCTGAAGGCCCACATGTTGATTTGGTGTGGAATTTTGAAACCATGATTTTGTCTCCGTATGAAGATCCGTTTGACACGTATGTGCCTCATTCTTTTGCTCGATACATCATTCAGAAATTACTTAGTGAGTTCTTTGTATCGTTCCAATGGTGTGATTGGATGGATGTCGGGATGAAAGGAAGGAAGTATACAATTCGTCGTCGATTAAAAGATAAATTTCGAACAGTCTTTCCCGTTACGACACTCAAAATTCGTGGTCGAATTTTTCTAAGAAGGGGAGAATGGTACAGGTATGGACAGGAGGTGCAATTATGGAAAGGGGGTCGGTCAGAATGGGCAAGATCTCAGAATATGGAAGGAGGAAAGATTTCAAAAGATGTCAAGAATATTTTATTTAGTTTTAAAAGATTCAGTTATGATTATTTATTTTATTAGGACTCTTCAGTAGTAATATAAATAGGAGTGTTAGGGTGTTATTTGATTCAGACTTTGATTTTGATTTATGAAAATAAATTGCTGTGAGCAATTATTTATTAGAGGGTTCAATTCCCGTCTTGTATTCTCAATTCCGTTCAGTCATTCCTAAGTTTATCATATAACCTTAGTTCGCTGTATCATTAGCTTTTGTGTTGTCAATTTCCCAAAAGACTGTTTCCCCGGTTGTTTTAACTTTGTTAAAAGCATTTGGACAAAGTCCAGTATTCATTACTTTGAAATGTAATCTGTAGAATATTTCATAAATATGGGAACCCATTTGCATATGATAATTATGTGTTAAAATGTTTAAGGTAAGAATTTTCATTATATGGGGATCTGTTAAAGATACCGTAAAATTGGGATAAGTATTAAAATGTATTGGTCCATTTGTTAGACTTGTTTCTATTGCTCCTATTAAAGAATCTACGTAATTTAAGTGTCTTGCATCTCTTAATGCTATTTGTATGCTTGTATCTAGTCCTTCCATTGTTAATGGTTTAATTGCTACTTGGACTAATCCTATATGTAGAAATGTATATCCTTGTGATATATATTTTTTTATTGAAGATTCTGAGAATAAGCTCATAGTTTGATTGTCGAAATATAATGGAATAACTGTTTCTTTTGTTTTAATGGCTAATCTAGATTTAAAGTCGAATATACCTTTATCTTTGTATATTTCAGAGGTTGATATTAAAGGAGGTTTCCAGCTGGTTAAAGATTGAGTATCCCAAGAGATTTCTTTAAATAATATATTTTTATTGTTTCTATCTTCCCTATTCTCAACTTGTATATTATAATCTTTCATTTGATTATTATGATCTTGAAGAGATCTTCTATTCATAAAATTACCTAACCAACTCATTATTTATTATTTGTCTTGCTTCTCGAATTCACTTTCTTACCTAACGGATGCACGACTTACACTCCCTACTGCGTGACTTAGACATAGGTGACACACCGACTCAGGACAAATAGATAAATTGAGCTAATTAGTTAACTTTATTGAAAAGAAGGCTTTGATACCAAAATAAGCAAAGGATCAGTTAAATTATACTAAGCATGAGGATAATAAAGATAAGTAACAAAATAAAAATATAAAGATCGTAAGAAACAAAATAAGCAAAGGATCGGTTAAATTATACTAAGCATGAGGATAATAAAGATAAGTAACAAAATAAAAATATAAAGATCATAAGAAAAATCTATGAAATTTAATTTAATTAATTTGCTACAGTAAAATAGTAAATTTGACTTTTTTTTCAATAGTAGAGTTGACTCTAATACTTTAAGGTACGTGGCCATTTGTTACACCAATCACACCGTATAATTTTTGAATATACACGGCTGCAGTGAGCGGTTCTTAAACCCGTCTCAACATTCTGCCGACTGGTTTCCGATACCGATATACCTTTTAAGTATGAGAGACTTCTATACTAAAGAAAGCAATAAAATTATAAAGTAGGAAGCATAAGAAATAACTTACTTTTTATTGATACAGAACTTGATAATTTACAACGGTTGTACAGTGGATGGTTGTAGAGAGGGAATTTAGAGAGAAGTGGGAAACAAGAAAATGAAAATATGCAAATGAAAAAACCTGCCTCCAACTGAGTAAGATCCTTCCTTTATATAACAAGGAAAAGTTGGATCACGCCACATGTGCGGTGCGCATTTGTCCTCCAAGGAGGGATCCACATCTTTTGACTAAACACTTATTTACAAATAAAAGAAATATCCACTAGGAAAGTGGATTCCATTTGTCTGATTGCTTTTGACAGATGTCCGGTACTGGTTATTTTGCTCGTGGGGGGCTGGGGCGGCTGGTGGCTTGTCAACTTTTATAGTGGAGTGTCTTCTTTTTCCTTTGTCTTCTTTTTCTTTGTCTACCACTAATGCTTGTCTGGGCTGCTGCACTGTATGTGGTTTTGTCTTATAGGTCTTCCAGCTGGACCTGAGTGAATATGTCATCATTTGGTAAGGCTTCATCAGGCATTGTTGAAGATGTGCTTCCTTTGTCACTTAGTTGGGCCATTAGTTTGTCAAGATCTCCTAGATTTGTGCATTGGGCCATCTGGACTATGATATGTTGTTTTTTTCGAAGGAATTCTTCATTTTGTTGGGTTTGTTTAGGTGGAATATAATTGCAAAATTAGGGTTTTTGTGCAAAGTATTTTGTTACTGCTTCTGGGCTGCAGTCAGATAAGGGTGTTTTGTCCCACCATTTGATTTTGTATTTTCTGACCAATGTCGGGAGAATCATTTTGTGTTTACACTCACACTTTTGTTGCCTTGGGGCACCCATTTGTAGACCCATTTGTACACACTCACACATTTGTTCTTCCTTTAGGTCAAATTCAGTCATAAAGATCCAAGGGACTTGGAAATTATGACAAAATAGGGCCCAAATGGGAGATTGCTCGATTTCCTCTGGATATGTGATTTGTTTGGCCCATAAGTTGAAGGCCTTTTGTACATAAGATGGAACAATTTGTTTATCCAGCCCAAATTTCGTCCACCAAAAATTGAACCAGTATGGGGTTGGATAAGGAAAATCATGAGAGAAGTAGAAAAAATACGAAAGGGAAAAAGAATTGTTTTGTTTAAAAAATGCTCGGGACCAGGCATTAATATAGTCCCAGTAATTAAAACGGGTTATATTGTTTGGAAGAGTTAAATCTTTTGCCTCACTGGGCTTTTGTCCCCAATCAGAGATGGTTAAAAACCTCAAAATTTTTACTTTGCAATACCTTATTTTGGAGGGGTCTAAATGATCTGCGGAATATATGAAAGTGGCCAATTTTGTTTTGATTAAAATGCTTTCGTAATAGAATTGGGATTTGGAGAAATTATCAGGTAAATAATTATGGGAACTGGGAAGGAGAAATTCGGACATTTAGTAGGGATGCCATTTTGTGTTTGCTTCGAAAAATTCTGGTTCTATCACACAAATGAATTCTGTATGATTTTTGTAGAGATAGGAAGTAGGTGGTCTGTTCTTTGGATAGGAACTGGGTGTAATTTGTTGGATAAGAGGAGTTGAGTGTTGATCTAGAGTTTGTTTGTATGTAGTTAGTTGTTGGCTTGGACTGGGTGAAGGTTTAAGGATTTGTGAAGATGAAAGGGACATAGGGTTTTTGTAAGGTGATAGCATTTCAAATTTGTTTTCATTTTTGGGAGTTTTGTCAGGAATAAAGATGGGGAGTTTTTGTGTGTACACTAATCCAATTCGCGACCCTTTATAGGTGCATTTTAATATGATAAAATTGCATTAGGGGGCATTTTGGTAAATTCTTGGTCCATTTTGAGACTTCCGGAAATTTTTTATAAATTTCTTGCGAAGGAAATACTTTTAAGTATTTTTTCCATTCAAAAGGATCTACAGGGAATTAAACCATTTTGGACCTAAAAGGAATTACCTTGGAAGGTTCCAGAACGACAAGTTGGCGCCAGAAATGGTTAGTGGCATGTTGTGTCAAACGACACAACGAGCCACGAAAAACAGAAGCAGAACGCCATGCGACAGAAGTTGCCCTCATCAGCAGCCTATAAATTGGACCCTCCCCCTCTCATTTCTGGATCCCTTTTTCACTCCCAACTATCACCCTGCCAAAATTCCCCCAGAAACTCATCTCTCTCCTCCTTCCACACAAACCTACACCAATTCCCTCATCTCCTATACATAACTTACCCATCTACCTCCATACTTCATACATACCATTGAAGATCTGAAGATCAGCACTCCATCTGTGCTCAAATCCACCTTCCAGCAGCTGAATCGAAGGTCTCTACACCTAACTTGGTGTAGAGTTTGAGGACTACAAGGGTAACGAATTCCTTTCCTCTTTCTCTCTCTCTCATTTTCTCCTTGCACAATTCGTATTCATTCTCTATTCATCCACTCGATAATTAAGCTCCATCTGCTTTAATTATCAAGTGGCAATCGTCATCTCTCTGTTTAAAGTTGCTTTGCTTGGTTTAATTGATGTTCATGATGTAAATTGGAGCATATTGGTTGCTTGATCATCAAGGGAGTGTGGATCTCTATATATCCACACCCCCTTGGTCGATTAGTCATTAATTTATGCAGTTACTAGGCTGAATTGGTGATATAATTAGATCTGGATTGATTTTTGTTCCTTCTGAGTTCAATCTGTAAGATCTCTGCAGATGGGTAACCTGTGTCACGCGACATAACTGGACATGAGGAGTCCTGTGTCACGCGACACAAGTAGCCCTCTGCAGAAATCCCTGTTTCAATTGAAATATGTTCCTGAGATCTGTAATTGGGATGTGGCCTCCCATGATAAATGGTTCACAAGATGTAATCCCTTGAGTTGATCAATAAAACAAAGCTTACATGAATTTTATACATATTTTGTCTCATACAATTGCACACACTTTTGAATATTTTGGATGTTGAATATAGAAAGACTCGTTTACGAACGAGGCATGTTGGGTGAACTCTCGGTTCTTCCCAACACGTAATCTAACCCCGAACCCATTTTCTCTTTCAAAAGGTTTTCAATGTTTCCTTTAAAACGGCGTGGCGACTCCCATTTCATAAATTTTTCAGCAAGCGTACATTCAGTGGCGACTCTGTTGGGGACTTGAAACTTGTTTTTCAAAAGTGGGTCAAACTTTCGTTCATGTTCAACATCATTCTCATTCATTTGTGTGTGCTTTTTTTGTGGCATTATATGTGTTGTTTGCATCTTATGTGCTTTGTTTGTTGTCCTTGCTTCCTGTTTTGTTGGACTGATGCCTGGGGTTGAGCTATTGCTTTGAGTTTGAAGGTTGGGGCTGGTTCTGTTTATTGTTCAGATTCTGGATATTTGGCTCCTTATGTCATGCGACAGAACTGGCCTCATCAGTCATGTGTCACGCGACATAAGTGGCTACTTTGCAGGTGTTAGACTCTGGTGCAGGTTGTGATTGTGGGCAGTCCCCATGGTCAAAATTCATGATCATTTGATTATTTTACTCTGTGGGGTTTGGTGTGTGTGTGTTATTTTCATTTTTATCCCCCCTTTTCAAATAAAAAAAATCAAAAATAAATTTAAAAAAATCATTTTTATAAATAAAGGAACATAGTCATCCGTACACTACGTCACGTAGATCTAGAACCCTCGGGTGCGATTGACGGCATCGCGAACGGTGATGTAATTCGCCTACGCTTGAGCGCCTGAAATCAATCCTATCCCCCTAGCGCATCATAGGTGAAGCCAAACTTTTAAAGATTACCCAACTGTTGGTTTTTTGACACGCCATTTTCAAATACACTAAAATGAATTGTTTCAAAAATTTTAATAGGCCTTCGTACCTACCTCAAAACCTAGCACGTGTGGGCATGTTGCCAACGCAACATGTTTTCACGTCTCGCGACATGTTCTAACGAGAGATCATGTCGCATTGTCAACGTGCACCGACGAGAGGTCATGCCGGATTTTTCCTTGAATTTCTTCAGGAATACCCATTATGCTGCCCGAATTTCTCCAGAAATTGGGATTGCTCGTCCGTCCCATAAATGCTTCAGTTTTATTTAGGTATTATTACCTATTATTAATTTTTAATCAATACATTTTGTGTATTTTTGGATGGTGTGTCACTAGGTTCCCCCGAGGTTTAGATTGCATGAATAAAGGTTTCCCCTTTTCCAACCGTTCCTAGGACTTAAAAGACACTGATTTCTACTTGAACATTAATAAGATGTTGCATGAGTCCATCTCCTTCCATATTCCTCCCTCTCCCATACCTCCTCCAGGTTCTCTCCTCTACCACCTTATCAATCCGTATCTACCCCTGCAGTCGCGGCAAGTTGGGTGCATACTCCGGTCCTCGACGCTTGTTTGGTTCGTATTCCTGAGGCAAAAGCAGTTCAAGTGTCCGAGTGATCTTCATCTGATTCAGAATCCGAGATGTCTGGTGCAGAAAATGTGGTGGCTAGGCAGTCTGGAGTTTCTCGCCCATCCGAAGTTGATGCAGTCAATCGGTCGTCGTAGGGTCTAGACTGTCTTTCTTTCCATTAATGAATGTCCCTTTTGGGTTTGAGTCTGTTGGGTCTGTTTTATTTCACTAATAAAAGTATTTGCTTCTTTTCTTGCTAGACTCGAGACATTACTTGCACACCCACGTCACATTTAATTGAAATGGTTTTATTCTACATGATCACTTGTGCTGCTCAATCACTAATGCATTGAAATGACTAATATATAAACTAATCGAAGTGAGAAAATCAACTGATATCTTTCTCAAATTGGGGCTTATCATTTCCCCATCTCGCATCTCATATGCTCACATCTCTTTCATCATACTCAGCATTCCATTGCTCAAATGAATTTACATGAATCTTCCTCAAGTAAGCTTAAGCAAGCAATGACGCCTTAATCTCGCTTAGGTCATCCGGTAGGGATTGCGGTTGAAGCCTTTCACCCTAGGGAAGCCATTACCTCACACTCACCAAATAATACCCTTTCACTTCAAGATCGACATGTTTTGAAACCCTGTTTAGCCATCATCTTTTCTCCATGCTAAGAGAAGTCCTAGCGAGGCCAAGAAGCTAGCTTCGAGAGTCGGCGATGCATAAAATACTCAAGCCATGAAGGAAGGACAAAGATAATCCTCAACTCCTCAAGAGGACTTCCAAGTTGTCAAAAGAAGGATTTTAAATCCTCACAATTCAGCAAGAATCCTCAACTTCTCAAGAGGCTTTTCAAAAGAAGGACTTTAGATCCTCACAACTTAGCAAAAAGTCCCCGACTTCTCTAGAGGCTCTCCAATATTCAAAAGGAGCCCGAATTCTCGCAAGTTCACAAAAAGCTCTCGATAGCATGGTCTTCCTCTCACCAGCATCCACGAAATCAACCCCAAGCCATCCTCTCATTTTATGAGGATATTCCCATTACCATTACCCTTGTCTTTGGCCAAAGCCAAGATTGACCTCTCGTTCTTAGAGGCAATGAAGATGCAATCGCAGTTATCCTCGCCTTAGAAATCCCAAACACATCTCTGCAAGCCAACCTCTCATCTTTAGAGGTTCAGTCAGCAAAAAGCCCAGCCAACCTCTCGTCTTAAGAGGTCATAACGTTCCAAATCACCCATTAGCCGATCGATGCCCTGAAACCCAGCTTTAGTTCCTACCGAATAGCAGTTTCATTCTAATTTCATCGAGATCTAAATCAGATTAATGCTTGGTTGCTTGCTTAAGTTGGAACCTAATCCATCTTGGTTCAAAATCATCGATCTAAGATTGTGCAAATTCAATCCATTCATTTGGCACTTCATGTGAGCATATTTCATTTCTCTTCCGCAAACACTTCCGGTGGATGCCCCACTGGGGTTTCGCATCCGTGCCTTTCATTGACACTCCAGGAGGACATGTTTTTAAATTCTCTAGTTCTCAGAAGAAAATCCTCAAAGGTCCTCAGAATCTCGAATTTTCGCATTCCTTTCAATCGGGATAAGCCCGAACTACGGCGACCTGAGCTCCTCCCAAGGAGGGGAACGTAGGTAACCATAATTGGTTCGGTCGAAATCACAAATAAATCTCAGAAAATCCGGTCTCGTCAAGGGCCTTTCCTATACACTTTCCATCCTTCCAAGTTTGATTATCGATATCAGTTGGTTTTCTCCTTGTGATTAATCAAAATATTTGTTCATATCTGGATTAGTGGATGAATAACCCGAACATCAATAAATGGTTTTAAGCAGCCTTGTGATCATCATGAATAAGAAAAGTTTTCAAATGTCTCGACAAGTCTTCTCTCTCTCCATCATAGGGAAATAGAGCCAAACACTGTCTTTCTGTCAGCAGGGGCTTCCATACACTTTTTCCACACCTTGTGATGCTCATACTCTCTCAAAAGAGTCAAACCTAAAGCGAGTTTTATACACAAATTGGGATTCATTCACACTTCTCGAAAGAGGTGCCCCTGCACGTACACATTTCCAATCTTGTCCAATGACTGATTGACTAAAGTCCGGGAAGATGGATGCCTCCTTGGCCACAAGATGACTCTGTCTACAATAGGGTTGCATTGAATCTCTTCAAACTGGGGCTTTGTTAAGCTGTTCTCTCAGGCTCTCCGTGCCAGATCTCCCTCCGGGTTTGCTTTGCATTATCAACTAAGGCTTCGCCATGGTCACCTCATCAAGAACTGGGGCTTCGCCTAGTCATCTCTTCAAAACTAGGGTATTCTCTGCACTTTCCCTGCTGCTTGCCGTCTCAGGTGCGCGATACACCTTTTTCTCATCAGCAACAAATCAATCCGCTGCAATTTTGACTCCCGGGAGCATCCCCGACTTGCCTAAGCTGCACCATGTCATCCATACATTCCTCAATCATCACTCATACATTTCCCCACCTCATGGGAGAGGGTTCAACCCATACATCATCATATATACGTTCATCCCATACACAATCCATCATAGCATAATTTCTACACACATATCTGCTCGTTAAGCCATACAAAATCCTCATCTCCATTTTCATCCCAGTCGAGATGGACTCATGCATCAAGATTAATAATGCATAAGATTAACGATAATCAAGTGAATAAAATGCAAAGTGCCTAGAGTGTGCGTCTCTCTTTCCTCCCCTCACAGGGTACAATAATCAAAGTGATCATGATCTGATCATGGGGATTACCCCTCAAATCACAGTCTGGTCAAAGATTTCAAATCCTGCAGGTGGCATATCCTGCCTTTATCATCTTCATCAGTCTCGTCATCTTCGGATTTATCAGCATCGTCTAAAAGAGAGCTCGCCTCAATCTCCAAGCAATAGTGCTCATCAGCTTCGGCAAATCATCGTCAAAAGCCAGTTCCGCTAGGCTGAATCATCAACAAAGTTCATATGGTATGGCATTCATTAATTCCCGTGTTGGACGGAGGCTTATCATCAGATTCCCGTGTTGGACGGATGATTATCATCAATTTCCCGTGTTAGACGGATGCTTATCATCAATTCCCGTGTTGGACGGATGCTTATCACCAATTCCCGTGTTAGACAGAAGCTTATCATCAGATTCCCGTGTTGGACGGATGCTTATCACCAATTCCCATGTTGGACGGAGATTAATCGTCAAATTCCCGTGTTGGACGGAAGATCATCACCCAAAATCCCGTGTTAGACGGAGATGAATCATCATCAATATCCCGTGTTGGACGGAAGATCATCAAGAGCCCGTGTTGGATGAAGATATATCATCAGCAAATGCCCTTGTCGGACGGCCAATCATCATCAGTCAGGTAAGCACAGCAAAGGTATGAAAACATATCTCTATCTACACTACCATTTTTGTTCCTTGTTGGCATCTTTGAACTAGGACCGGCTTGATTCCCACCTGGGATACGTAGGAATCCTTTCTCAAAAGGTCCAGCCATCCAACCTCATCAGTCATTTTCCTCCATCTGCTGTATCCCCAGCCGCTCATTGGGATTGGGTCCTTTTTATCGACAACCCCACTTCTTCCAAAAGTGACATTGCCGAGGGGCTTAGTGAGTACGCCAATCCAATTTGAGACCCTTTATAGGTGCATTTTAATATGATAAAATTGCATTAGGGGGCATTTTGGTAAATTCCCGGTCCATTTCGAGACTTCCAGAATTTTTTTATAAGTTTCTTGCGAAGGAAATACTTTTAAGTATTTTTCCCATGCAAAAGGATCTACAGGGAATTAAACCATTTTGGACCTAAAAGGAATTACCTTGGAAGGTTCCAGAACGACAAGTTGGCGCCAGAAACGGTTAGTGGCATGTTGTGTCACGCGACACAACGAGCCACAGTAAAATGTAGGCGTAACGCCGTGCGACAGAAGTTGCCCTCATCAGCAGCCTATAAATTGGACCCTCCCCTTCTCATTTCTGGATCCCTTTTTCACTCCATTCTGTCACCCTGCCAAAATTCCCCCAGAAACTCATCTCTCTCCTGCTTCCACACAAACCTACACCAATTCCCTTCAATCCCCTCATTTCCCATACATATCTTACCCATCTACCTCCATACTTCATACATACCATTGAAGATCTGAAGATCAGCACTCCATCTGTGCTCAAATACACCTTTCAGCAGCTGAATCAAAGGTCGCTACACCTAACTTGGTGTAGAGGTTGAGGACTACAAGGGTAACGAATTCCTTTCCTCTTTCTCTCTCTTATTTTCTCCTTGGACATTTCGTATTCATTCTCTATTCATCCACTTGATAATTAAGCTCCATCTGCTTTAATTATCAAGTGGCAATCACCATCTCTCTGTTTAAAGTTGCTTTGCTTGGTTTAATTGATGTTCATGATGTAAATTGGAGCATATTAGTTGCTTGATCATCAAGGGAGTGTGGATCTCTCTATATCCACACCCCCTTGGTCGATTAGTCATTGATTTATGCAGTTACGAGGCTGAATTGGTGATACAATTAGATCTGGATTGATTTATGTTCCTTCTGTGTTTAATCTGTAAGATCTCTGCAGATGGGTAACCTGTGTCACGCGACACAACTGGACATGTGGAGTCCTGTGTCACGCAACACAAGTAGCCACTCTGCAGAAATTCCTGTTTCAGTTGTAATCTGTTCTTGAGATCTGTAATTGGGATGTGGCCTCCCATGATAAATGGTTCACAAGATGTAATCCCTTGAGTTGATCAATAAAACAAAGCTTACATGCATTTTATACATATTTTGTCTCATACAATTGCACACACTTTTTAATGTTTTGGATGTTGAATATAGAAAGACTCGTTTACGAACGAAGCATTTTTGGTGAACTCTCGGTTCTTCCCAACACGTAATCTGACCCCGAACCCATTTTCTCTTTCAAAAGGTTTTCAATGTTTCCTTTAAAACGGCGTGGCGACACCCTTTTCATAAATTTTTCGGCGAGCGTACATTCAGTTTTGTCAAGGGTGCTGTGGTGAACAGGGGCTTCTTTTCTTTTTTCTTTGCTGAAGAGCCTGAAATCATCCTGCAAAACCATTTTCATCTTGTGATGTTACCTAGTAGGTACATTTGTAGTTCTAATAAGAGTAGCTTGACCTTTTGTCTTTTTTGCCCATATAACATTGTTTAATGCAGTTTCTAGATTAGTCCAATGATCTGGATTTCTTCTTCTTTCTTCCATTAGTTTTTGTTCAAGGAGTTCAATTTCTTTCCTAAGCTTATATTCTTTTTTGTTAATTTTTCTAAAAATTCTCATAAATTGAGTCATTGTAAAGGTTCCTGAAAATAGATAGTAAAAAGAAGTTATTAGTCTGGTATCATCATGGGATTTTGTTGAGAACTACCTGTGTAATCATTTTCAATACATTTTATGATTCATTTTAGTGCAGAAATATTTGCATTAATAGAGGGTTTGAATTTATGAGCAAAATCGTATTCTAGAAGTTCTCCCAAATCAAAATATGATATCTAAGTTCTGACGTTTTGCTAATTGGTATTTTTATCCGAATATTTTTGCTTTCTTTTAGCAATACTTCTGTTTCTGGAAACAATGGTTTAAGTAATTTAAATCATTTAGATATATAAGTTGGCCATTAATTTTTACGGACCATCCTACAGGTTTTTGTTGATTTTGTGCCATATTAATGGTTTCTTGATAAAAATTTTCTCTCCCCGTTAGTTCTCGTTTTGGTGGTTGTGAAGTAGAGCATGTGTTCCCTTTAAGTTTTTTATTATTCATTTTTTCCTTGTAAGAATTCTCTTGTTAAGAAGTCTGGGACAGAATTGTCTTTCCCTGCAATGTGAATTATTTCAAAGTCAAAAATTGATAGTAGAGCTTGCCATCTGGCAAAGATTTGTTTTGCAACTAAATTTTTTACATCTTTTTGTAAGACATCTTTAGCGGCTTTGCAATCTACTTTAACTGTGAATTTCTGATTTAATAAGTCATCTTGAAATTTTGTTATACATAAAACTATGGAAATGATTTCCTTTTTTATTGTTGAATATTTGAATTGTGTTTCATTCCATATTCCTGAATAATATCTAATTATATGGGTTTTCCCATTTATTTGTTGGGTTAATATCCCATCGTATCCGGTATCTGAAGCATCCGTAGAAACTGTTTTTGGTGCTTTTGGATCACATATTGTTAGACAGGATAATTGTTTTACATGTATCTTAATTTGCTTGACTATATTTGTATGTTCTTTTGTCCATCGTTTCGGATTCTTTTTTAGTCTATCATAAAGAGGCTTGCAAATTTGTCTTATTTTTTGGAAAAAATCAGCTATATAATTTAATGATCCTAAGAATCTTTGTAATTGAGTTTTGTCTTTTATTTCGTCTGGGAACTTGTCTGCAAAGTCTATAGATCTTTGAATTGGTATTATAGTGTTGTTGGTTATTTCGTGTCCTAAGAATCTTATTTTCGTTTGATATAATTTTATTTTAGCTTTTGATAAAACTAAACCATTTTTTATCATTATTTTGTAAAATATGTTCAAATGTTTTTCGTGTTGTTCTAAATTTTTACTAAAGATTAAAACATCATCTATGTAGACTATAATAAATGTGTATGGTGTGAATATTTCATTCATTATTTTTTGGAATTCACTTGGTGCATTTTTTAGCCCAAATGGCATAACATTCCATTCGTACTGTCCAAACGGTACTGTAAAAGCAGTTTTGTATCTATCATGTTCTGCTATTTGTATTTGCCAGAATCCTGATTTCATATCAAATTTTGAGAAAATTGAAGCGTTGTGGAGTCTTTTTAAAAAGTCTTGCTTATTAGGGATTGGATATCTAATCCATTTGAGTGCTGTGTTTAATGGTTTATAATTAATTACTAATATTGGTGCTCCTCTCTCAATCTCAGCCTTTTTTGATACATAGAAAGCAGAGCATGACCATGGTGATTTACTTTTTCTAATTAGTTTTTTATCTAATAAGTCTTTTATTTCTTTTTTGCAATATTCTAATAATTCTTGGTTCATTTGTATTGGTCTTGCTTTTGTTGGAATCATTTTTTCACTAAATTCTTTTTCGTAGTGTAAGGTTATAACATATTTTTTCCTTTCCCAAAAGGCAGTGGGGAGGTTAGAACATAGGTTTTTTTCAATTTTTTCTAATATTTTCTTAATTGTATTCCTGTATTCTTGTAGTTGTAATTTTTCTTCTAGTTTTGTATTATGTAAGTCTTCTTTTAGAAAATCAATTTGTTTTTGTAATATATTTATTTTTGATATATTTGTTATTTGTAAATTGTTTACATCATGGTTAGAGACGGGGTATAAGAATCTAAATATTATTTTTTGTCCTAGTATTTTTGTCTCTACTCCTTGTTTGGATACTGTAAAAGGATATAACATTTGTAAGAAGGGGTTTCCCAAAATTACTTTTGTATTTAAGTTTTTTACAAGTATTAGACTTGTTTTGAAGCAAATGTTATTATTACATACATATATATATATACTCCCTCCGTCCAACGAAAATATACACTTTTTGATTTGGTGCGGAAATTAAGGTAAAAAGTGAAAAAGGTGATGTGTTGTGAGTGTAGATGGTTGGGTAGGAGAGAGAAAGTGGAGTAAGTGGGTAATGGTTGTGAGTAGAGAGAAGTGGGTCTCATTTCTATTTTGGGAAAGTGCAAATTATTGTGGGACGTTCAAAAGGGGTCTTTTTACATATTATCGTGGGACGGAGGGAGTATATATATATATATATATATATATATATATATACCCCCTCCGTCCCACCTCACTTGACACCCTTGAGGTGGGCACGAGAACTAAGAAAAAAGAATAAAATAAAAGAAATGTGTGGTAGAAAATGAAGAGAGAGAATGAGTGGGATAAATAGTAGTGTTGGTTGAATAAATTGAGTGGTGGAAAATGAAGAGAGAGAATGAGTGATGGGGTAGAGTGAATATAAAATTATAAAAAGTTGGCTATTTTGGGAAGTGTCAAGTGGCTGGGACGGCCCAAAATGAAAATAAGTGTCAAGTGAGGTGGGACGGAGGGAGTATATGGTTTTGTTAGGATACCCACCATACGAGTATCCTAATAAGTGGCCGATTATTTTTGGACAAAAATGTTCCTCATTTCTCAAGACAAGCATATGTATGATGGAGGGAAAATTATCATCAAAGAGAGAGAGATACTCTTTTATATAATACTAGCTCTCTCTCTCTCTCTCTCTCTCTCTCTCTCTCTCTCTCTCTCTTTTTCTCTTTTTCTCTCTTTGATGATTACAATTTTGCCCTCATCATACATATGCTTGCTTTGAGGAACGGGGGTCATTTTTGTCCTAAAAATAATGGATCACTTGTTAGGATACTCCTATGGTGAGTATCCTAACAAAACCATATATATATATACTCCCTCCGATCCATCTTTTTATAGACTTTTGGGTTTTGCACGGGAATTAAGGAGGAAATATTATATTGAAAGTGTTGTGAGTGTGAAAATAAAATAGGAGAGCGAATGAGTGGAGAGAATAGTAAATTATAATGGTGATATGAGTATTAAAATAATGTAGGAGAGAGAATGAGTGGAGGGAATAGTAAAGATTCCTTTCCTCTTTAGGAAAGTATATATTATTGTGGGACGCCAAAAAAGGAAAGTTTATATATTATCATGGGACGGAGGGAGTATATATATATATATATATATATATTTAATGTTCTGGCTGTTTTTCAATTCGTTTATGCATTTGTTTATGTTTTGAACTGTTTTCAGAAGTCTTTGTGTTTTCTTTACTTTTCCTTTGTGCATTTGCTTATGTCTTGAAATGTTTTTGTTTTGATCTGTTTTCGGGAGTGTTTTAGTCTGTTTTTTGGAAGTTTAGTCTGTATTTCTTTTCATTTCTGCACTTGCTTATGTCTTTCGAAATGTTTTGGTCTATTTTTCTTTTCATTTCGACGACATTTGAATATGTTTTGGCCTGTTTTCAGAAATGATTTGGTCTGCATTTGGAAATGTTTTGGTCTGTTTTTCTTTTCATTTCTGCATTTGCTTATTATGTCTTGGTCTGTTTTCCTAATCATTTCTGCATTTCTTTCTATCTTCATCTCTCACTCTGAAAGTAACGTGTTCGCGTTCACCACATTTTCTTTCTTTTTAATTTTCATTCGATACACATTCTCCGACTCTTTTTTTTTTTTTTTGATGTAAATTTCCTTTCTATCATTATTTCTCCAGACGCAGCAAAGACTGGAAATGTTTTGGTCTGTTTTTCTATTCATACCTGGCAATTTTATTCAAAGATTTTATTCTTGATTAGTCTATTGAGTTACTAAGTTGAAAAATAATATCTCTTCTAACACCACCTAGATTTATTAGCCAAATTTAGTAAAATGTCTAGTACTTCCTATCCTAAAAACAAAAACCCATAGACCTGAATATCAAAGACCAGAATTAAAGGGTACTCCGGTCGCCGGAATCCACAAATCGCCACCTAAAAAGTTCCGAACGGTGAACATACTCGCCTCGTCTGCACTTCTAATAACATGATACCCTGCCCAATCCACCCTCCCCCGAGTATTCGCACCCCTCCCCTTGTTACCATACTCCGCATAATACAAAGTACTCAATCCATAGTTCCCGTCCCAGGGAATCCACCCCGCCGGATCAATCAATCCATCAAGAAAACTCTTCATAAACACTGTTCTTGAATATCTCTTCCATGGCCGACCCAAATAAGTCCTATACGAGTATTGATAAGGCTGCAGGTCTGGTGCTGCAATCACCCTGGAATGATGTATAACAAAACCCGTGTTTTCATGTGCATCGTTTCGTCCGTGAGCCGTGATGCAATTCTCTTGATTGTTCTTCGGTTTTCTGACGTAGATATTGCAGTTTTGGAGAATGGCTATGGCGTCACCAAAGATGAAGTCTACTGTTCCGTATATGTGGCAGTCACGATAGAATTGACGGAGGGAATGAATGTAGAGTGTGTCTTGATAGCCTTTAAAACTGCAGCTGTAGAAAACCGAGAAGTCTGATGATGATCGTAGGGCTACTGCTTGTCCTTTCTCGGGTCCCGCTGTGTTTTCGAATGTTATTCCCATGGCTATGAATCCTTTCCCTGATACAGCTGCAAGATTTAGGGTTTATATCAGTTGCAACATATGTTCTAGCAAAACTGAGGATTTGGGGCCTGCCCAGGACAAGTGTACAGAAGTCTCTACTATAAAAGTCAGACTTCTATACAATCTGGACTGCTGCACAAGCCCCAAATCCCGAATTATGGTAATTGATCCGGAACCCAAAATACTTTTTAAGTTCGAACTTACCGAAGGTGGCAGACTGGTAAGTTGTTGAGCCATCATGAAAATTCCTGTCACTAGTAATGATAGTAGCATCTATTCCATCTCCGATAAGCACCAAATTATTTAACGATTTCTTGATCTCGACGTTCTCTCTATAAACACCCGATTTCACGTAGATAACGAACCTCTCGGACCCACTCCTTTGATCAACCACAGCAGCCACAGCTTCCGAAATAGTGTAATAATTCCCGGACCCATCTTGTGCTACAACCAATCTTGCTTGTGATGCTGCCCCTGCAGGCGACTGAAGCAGTCTCCGGTCACCTGTAGAAACCCATTCCGGGAAGCCTTCAGGTGGTTCACTGTGAAACCGATAGGTTGCCAGAGATGGAAAACTGGCTTTGTTTATAGCCAGAGAATTGCTTAGCACTTTTGAAAAGTTTGATCTGAATGGTAATTTATTCAAATGGTGTGACAATTTAAAGTCTTTGAAGCCATTCTGACATGTATGGTGGTTAGCAAAGGCGGCACTTAGCCATGTTTGAACATCGATCGGGCTACTCCTTAAGATGATCGAACGGTTGAGATGGTTTATTGCGTCTTCGTAAAGCTCCAAGCAGTCTGACCAAGCAGACTTAAATCGATCATCATCAAACGAGTTAATGTCCATAGACGAGACGTGACCATGGGCTTGTTGAGCATGAGCCATGGTCACCCTAAGGGCTGATTCTCGAAATCCCGAAAGGGAATTTGTCTGAAAGTTAGCACCGACGAATGAGTGGCATATTTCAGGATAAGGGGTTCTGTTACATGGCGATATTTCGGTTTGACCCTGAATTGACCATGAAAATGAAAGTGCGAAGAAGCTCAAAAATGCCAAGGAAAAATTATCAGCCATTGTTGAAATGTTTTAACTGATAGGTTTACAGTTAAAAAGGAGTGGGAATGAAATAAAACGCACAACTATTATAAATGATACTACATGCGTTTTTGGATGTGTAACATATTTAGTGTTAAGTGAGGTTTGAAGCATATAAATGAGAGTGTTTCAAGAGCTTATATAGAATTTGACCAGGTCAAAGTCAAAGGGAATTTAAAGTCCGGAATTTTCTATTAACAACACAGGAAAATAATTTGTGAAATAAGTCCCAAGTATTATTGATCACCATGAAGGGTATTTATACAAGTAATAGAAGGAATACTTCTAGGACTAGGATTCTAGAATTCAATACAAAGAAGGAAAGATAAAATAAGGAAACAATATACAAAAAGGAATACTAGAGATATTAGGAAACTAATTGGAGAGATTTAGGAAACTTCTTTCTCTCTTACATGCCCCCGCAAGATGGACGACCGAGAGGCAAGTCCAATCTTGGACATAATGTACTGAAACCGAGCCTGAGGTAGAGGTTTTGTCAAAGCATCTGCCAACTGATTGTTACTTGAAATAAATGTAACGCATAAGGAATTATTTTGAACTTTCTCTCGAACAAAATGATAGTCTAATCCAAGATGTTTCATGCGAGAGTGAAACCTTGGATTCGCAGCCACATATGTTGCACCCAAATTATCACAATATATGACTGGGGAATCGGTTGAACTAGAGTTGAGCTCAAGGAGAAGATTTTGTACCCAAATGACTTCCGCTGTGGTAGCCGCAACCGCTCTATATTCCGCTTCGGTAGAGGAGCGAGCCAAGGTCCTCTGTTTACGAGAGCTCCATGAAAGGGCATTCTTCCCTAGATAGACAATATACCCTGTAGTTGAGACGTAGGTATCCATGTCTCCTGCCCAATCAGCGTCAGTAAAGGCATGCAGAGTTAGAGGCGAGTCCTTGTAAATAAGTAGCCCATTTGAAATTGTACCCACAAGATATCGAAGAACACGTTTCAAGGCAGCCCAATGATCTGAAGTAGGTTTGTGCATAAACTGAGACGGCTGACTGCAAAAGAGATATCCATCCTTGTCAGGGAGAGATAATATAGACTACCCACAAGAGCTCGATATTCTGACGGATCCAAGAGTGGCGTGCCTTTAGAGACCGAGAGAGAAGGGTGCGGTGCCATAGGTGTTGGAACTGGATTTGATTCCACCATCTTTGATTTTGCAAGAAGGTCCTGTATATATTTTTGTTGACTTAGAAAAATTCCTTGAGGGTGAGGAAGCACTTCTACTCCAAGAAAATAAGAAAGTGAGCCAAGATCCTTCAAGGAAAATCTCTTGGAAAACATGTTAATGAATGAATTTAAGCTCTCCACATTAGAACCTGTAAGAATGATGCCATCCACATAAACAAGGAGATAAATAATGCCATTGCCATGAGAAAGTGTGAACAAGGATGAGTCGGAGACACAATTTCTGAACCCAAGAGAGAGTAAGTAAAGACGAAGCTCATTATACCAAGCTCGTGGGGCCTGCTTAAGACCATAAATAGCCTTCCGTAGTTTGCAGACATAGGAGGGCGAGGTGGAATCAATGAAGCCAGGGGGTTGTGCCATATAAACATCCTCATGTAATGTGCCTTGAAGAAAGGCATTGTTTATGTCGACTTGACGTAGAGGCCACCCGCGAACAGTGGCAAGAGTGAGAATGGTACGAACTGTGGCCGGCTTGACAACCGGACTGAATGTCTCCGAGTAGTCAATGCCCGGGCGCTGGTGGAAGCCCTTGGCAACAAGACGGGCCTTGTGTCGATCAATTGTTCCATCCGGATTGAACTTAGTGCGAAAAATCCATTTACAACCAACTAGATTTTGAGAGGACGTGGGAGGGACCAGTTCCCAAGTGTTGTTGTGTATAAGGGCATCAAATTCCTTCTGCATGGCTGACCGCCACACTGGATTCTTAAGCGCTTGGGTAATGGTTGTGGGTTCGGCTGAGGTATCAGTTAAGGAGGCATGGAGATTGAGTTTGTGGATGGGTTTATGGATATTGTTTTGAGAGCGGGTGACTGGTCTTGAGGATTGAGGAGGAGGCGGTGTGGGGTGGTGAGACTCAGCTGAGGAAGGCGAGGGTGTTGGTTCAGTTGGGGAGTGGGTTATAGCAGGGGATGACTCGTCCCTGTTGGAGGGGACGAGGGAACCAGGACTGGAAGTGGGGGAGGCGGGTTCGTGGTGGATTGGGGACGAGGGAGGGTGTGTAGGGGGCGTAGGAGGCTGTGGGTTGGAGTTGGCTGGAGGAAGAGGAGGAGGGTGTGCGGTGTTTGTGGGGATGATTGGTAGGCTGATGGTGCACCATTCATCAAGTATGGAAGAGGGAATGGTAGGGGTGGGGGAAGAGGCAAAAGGAAAGGTGTGTTCAACAAAGTTAACATGGCGAGAAGTATAGATTTTTTGATTGGTGGTGTCTAGGCAAAAATAGGCACTTTGTGTGGGAGAGTATCCAATGAAGACACAAGGTTTGGAGCGAGGGTCAAGTTTTTGGGTGGTGTAGGGGCGAAGCCATGGGTAACACAGACATCCAAATGCACGGAGTTTAAGGTAGTTAGGATGTTGTTTATGTAAGATGGAGTATGGGGAGGCTTGGTTAAAGGTAGGGGTTGGCATTCGGTTAATGAGGTAACAAGCAGTGGCAAGGGCGAGAGGCCAATATTTTAGAGGCATGGAGGAGTGAGTGAGAAGGGAGAGGCCGGTTTCGACTATGTGGCGATGGCGACGTTCAGAGTAACCATTGTGTTCGGGTGTATGCGGGGGAGAAGTAAGATGTTGAATGCCAAAGGAGGCAAGAATTGACCTAAGGCCAAGATAGTCACCACCATTATCACTATATATGGTTTTGATTGGACGACCAAAGTATTTTTCAACAAGTGGTTTGAAGTGAGAGAAGACGGACAAGGCATCATTTTTGTGTTTAAGGGGGTAAAACCATATATACTTGGAGAAGTGATCAACAAAAATAATATAGTACTTGTAACCATCATACGAAGACACGGGAGATGTCCAAACATCACTATAGAGAATATCAAGAGGACCAAAGGAACGAATAGTGTTTTCATAGAAAGGTAATTTGTGACTTTTATTACAAGCACAGGAATTGCAATGAAAATCCCGAACAGTTGGGATGTCTAGACTAAAGCTATTACTAAGAATGCGTAAAACTGAGTAAGAGGGATGTCCTAGGCGGTGATGCCAGTTTGAAGCAGATGAGACTGATGCAGAGTGAACAGCAGAGCGGAAGGGAAGCCATTCATAGACGCCGGAGTTAGGTTGACCTTGGAGTAGGATTTTCCCATTGAGATTGTCCTTCACAAAAAAGGAGGAAGATGAGAAGGTGATGGATGCATTATTATCTTGACAAAATTTGGAAATTGAGATAATATTGCGAGACAGAGAGGGAACATGAAGGACATGATTTAATTTAAAGGAAGAAAAAGGAGTAAGGAGAGAGGTAGAACTAGTATTTGCGATTGAGAGACTCGAGCCATCGCCTATGAAAAGTTCTTCGGAGTCACCCGCGAATTTGACTGTTTTTGGTGGGGAGTCACCCCGAAGATGTGACTTTTTTTCTTTGGGAGTCACCCGCGAATTTGACTGTTTTGATGGGGGGTCACCCCGATAATTTGACTTTTTTCTTTGGGAGTCACCCGCGGACTTGACTGTTTTGATGGGGAGTCACCCCGATGATTTGACTTTTTTCTTTGGGAGTCACCCGCGAACTTGACTGTTTTGATGGGGAGTCACCCCGATGATTTGACTTTTTTTTCTTTGGGAAGTCACCCGTGAATTTTTACTGTGTGGGAAATCTGTACGGTCTTTCCGGACCGGGTAGTTTAAAGCCATTCCGGGCTATTTTCTGTGTTTGGAAACTGTACGGTTTTTCGGACAGGGTAGTTTATGGCCATTCCGAGTCATTTTCTATGTTGGAAACTGTACGGTTTTCCGGACCGGGTAGTTTAGAGCCTTTCCGGGCTATTTTCTTGGTAATGATCTTGGGAAAGACTGAGAGAGATGGGCATTTAGACCCGAAAGAAGCATAATCCTTAAAGCATAACACGGTTCAAAGACATAAAACGAGCCTAAAGGGGTGTAGGAACAAGCCTAAAAGGGTATAGGAACAAGCCTAAAAGATATAGGAACGAGCCTGAAGAGGTGTAGGAACAAGCCTACGCTTAGGAACAAGCCTAGCGAGATATAGGAACGAGCCTGAAGAGGTATGGGAATAAGCCCAAAATAGGTGTAGGAACAAGCCTACGCATAGGAACAAGCCTAGCGAGATATAGGAACGAGCCTGTAGAGGTGTAGGAACAAGCCTACGCATAGGAACAAGCCTAGCGAGATATAGGAACGAGCCTGAAGAGGTATGGGAATAAGCCCAAAATAGGTGTAGGAACAAGCCTACGGAATGAGCCTGAAAAGGTATGGGAACAAGCCCAAATGGGTGTAGGAACAAGCCTACAATAGGTGTAGGAACAAGCCTAAGGATAGGAACGAGCCTAAAGAGGTATGGGAACAAGCCCAAAATAGGTGTAGGAACAAGCCTACGGATAGGAACGAGCCTAAAGAGGTATGGGAACAAGCCCAAAATAGGTGATTGAGATTAACTCAAAAGGATCGCGAGATGAACTGTATGACTTGAAATGACTTTATCTGAGAAAGTAATGATGATTTGCAGGTGAATGAGATATGCTTTCATACCTGTGCTGTGCTTACCTGCAAGGGTTGTGCGCACGAAGATCACTTGAAGTGGTTGGCTGACTTTGGAAACATTTTTCGGGTAGAACACGAACTTTGCGGTTGATATTACCATTGCAAGACGGGCTCTGTTGTTAATTTGCCGTTGCGAGACGGGTATTGCTGATGATTCGCCGTTGCAAGACGGGCTGTTGAGGACTTGCCCATTGCCAGACTGGCTGCATGATGAACATTGCCATTGCAAGACGGACCATTGACGATGATTTGCCACTTTTAGACGGACTTTTGATTCATTTGTCATTGCAAGATGGGCCTTTGACAATGATGGTGAGGATGATCCTTTTTGGCCCCCCGCTTGTCGCAGTGTCCCAGTGGCACGGGCATTACGGCGACCCCCAGCCTTGGGCCCTGTATGAGGAGGATGATGACTCTGATGGCGAGATCCACGAGGAGCAGGAGGGCGGCAAAGATGGCCAGGAGCAGAATGGCTTTGAGGAGAAGGGAGGCGACGGCAAGGAGGATAGCGGAGAGAGCGACCCCGAGGAGGGCGGTGAGTGCCCTGACGACGACTCAGAACCGGATTGATTGCGGTAGCCCCCCTTTTGCCATGCTTTAGGACTCTTAGAGAGGGAGAGAAGGAACAATCATGCACTAATCTATTGCTTCTCACTTTGTAACATAAAATTTTTGTATTTTGCAACTAATGCATTCTATTGATAGCATCTAGACTAATTTGTTTATATGTATTAGTCCGTCCCAAGAAATGGCAAGAAAGGGTGGCATTTGTTGGGGGTTGGTAATGTATTTGAGTGCAAAGTGTGCCAAATCCTCTCCCATGCGGCCGGTGAGTAGGGGGAATGGATATAGAGTTTTGGGTTGCTTTGGACAAGTTTTGAGCAAGTATCGAATCGCCGATGGAGTGCTGCAGATGCAGCCAGTTCTGACGTCTGATGGATGGTCATGTTTACTGACTTTCTTGGGAAACTAGCCCCAGCGTTTGTAAAAGGACAGCTTCACAAAAGGCAAATTCCGGTAGTCACAGCAGCCCCAAAATTAGTCTTCAACCTTGGCACCATCCCCCAGATCCAATATGTGGCTCAAAATGGAACGTTATGAAGAGAGGTCCAATGCAATCCTGTTACAGGCATAATCATCACGCGACCCAGGAGGCACCCATCTTTCCAGACCTTAGTCAATCAGTCACAGACTTGGAAATATATACGTGCAGGGGCACATTTTTTTGAAAAGTGGGAATGAATCCTGAATTTGTGTATGACACACTTGCTTTGGGTTTGACTCTTTTGAGAGAGTATAAACACGACAAGGTGTGGAAAAGTGTTTGGAAGCCCCTGCTGATAGAAGGACAGTGTTTGGCTCTATTTCCCTATAACGGAGAGAGAGAAGACTTGTCGAGACACTTGAAAAGTTGTCTTATTCATGATGATCACAAAGCTGCTTAAAACCCTTTATTGATGTTCGGGTTATTCAAACACTAAGTCTGATATGAACAAATATTTTGATTAATCACAAGGAGAAAATCAACTGATATCGAGATCAAATCCGAAAGGATGGAAAGTGTATAGGAACGGTCCTTGATGAGACCGAATTTTCTGAGATTTATTTGTGATTTCGACCAGACCAGTTATGGTTGCCTACGTTCCCCTCCTGACGAGGAGCTCAGGTCGTCGTAGTTCGGGCGAGTCCCGATTGAAAAGAGAACGAATGTTGAAATTCGAGGATCTGAGGACCTTTGAGGATTTTAAGGATGGGAGAGTTGAAGAACATGTCCCCTTGGAGTGTCGATGAAAGACACGGATGCGAAGCCCCAGTGGGATATCCACGGCAAGTGTTTGCGAAGGAGAAATGAAATATGCTCACATGAAGTGTCGAAGGGAAGGATTGAATTTGCACAATCTTTGATTGATGATATTTTGAGCCGAGATGGCTTTGGCTCCGATTTAAGCAAGCAACGAAGCATTAACGTGATTTAGATCTCGAGGATATTAGAATGAAATTATTATCCGGTAGGGACTGTAGCTGGGTTTCCGGGCTTCGATCGGCCATTGGGTGATTTGGAAAGTTGTGACCTCTTAAGATGAGAGGTTGGCTGGGCCTTTTGCTGACTGAACCTCTAAAGATGAGAGGTTGGCTTTTTAGGGATGTGTTTGGAATTTCTAAGGTAAGGGAATTGATTTGCCTCTAAGAATGAGAGGTCAAAATTGGCTTTGGCAAGGGTAATGGTAATGGGAATATCCTCTAAAATCGAGAGGATGGCTTGGGATTGGTTAAGGTAATGATGAGAGGAAGTCCAAGCTATTGAGAATTTTTGTGAATCTTGTGAGAGTTCGGGCTCCTTTTTTGATCATTGGAGAGCCTCTTGAAAAGTCGGGAATTTTTGCTAAATTGTGAGGATTTAAAATCCTTCTTTTGATAATTTGGACAGCTTCCTGAGGAGCTGAGGATTATATCCGAGATTGTGAGGATTTAAAATCCTTCTTTTGAGAATTTGGAAGGCTTCCTGAGGAGCTGAGGATTATATCCGAGATTGTGAGGATTTAAAGTCCTTCTTTTAAGGATTGGAAGGCCTCTTGAGGAGTTGAGGAATATTTTTCCTTCCTTCATGACTTGAATATTTTATGCATCGCCGATTTCTCGAGGCTAACTTCTTGGCATTGCTTGGACTTCTCTCAGCAAGCAAGGAGCAAAGGTGATGGCTAAACAGGGTTTCAAAACATGCCGATCTTGAAATGAAGGGATATTATCTAGTGACGGTAAGGTAATGGCTTTCCTATGGGTGAAAGGCTTCAACCGCAATCCCTACCGGATGACCTAAACGAAATTAAGTCTTTGTTGCTTGCTTGAGCTTTAAATGAGAAAGATTAATGCAAATTCTCGATCAACGAAATAATGAGGATAATGAAAGAGATGTGAGCATATGAGATGCAAGATGGGGAGTTGGTAAGCCCCAACTTGAGAAGGATATTAATTGATTTTCTCATTCTGATTAATTTAAACATGAGTTATTTCAAAGCATTAGCGATTGAGCAGCACAAGTGATCATCTTGGATAAGACCATTTCAATTAATTGTAACGTGGGTGTGCAAGTGATGTCTCGAGCCTAACAAGAAAAGAAACAAAGACTTTTATCATTGGAAGAAAAGACTAGTTCAACGTGGACTTAACAGACTCTTGTCCAATAAAGGACATTCATTAAAGAAACAAACAAACAATTTAGATCCTACAAAGACTGATTGACTGTATTAATATTGGATGGGAGGGCCCTGGGTTCTGGTGAAGATCACGGAAGAAGATTGGTAATCATATTGGGGCGAGGAGCCTTCTCGATCTTCCCCTCATCAATAAGCCTTTGGATGAGCAGCTTCAAAGGGACGCAGTCATTGGTAACATGTCCAGGGTACTGATGGTAGAGGCAAAAGTTGCTAGTGTCTAGATTGGGATTTGCCTTAACCAGGTTGTAATTATCCAGAGGCTTGATCTGCCCAGCCTTTACCAAACCATTAAATGCCTCCTCGGTTGGCATCCCCAAATCATTGAATTTCTGCCGCTGAGGCCTTCCTCCACCACGGCCAGATAACTGACCCTTTTCCCCTTGAATGTAGTTGACGGTGTTAGAGACCGCAGCTTCTTTGCCTTTTGAAGCAACAGGGGCAGAGCTTGGAACTCGATAGCGGGGAGCTGGAGCATTACCAGGAGCAGGAGTTGGAACGATGGAGTAGGTAGCATTCTCACTTGACGGTGTTAGAGACCGCAGCTTCTTTGCCGATCAAGTCACTACGGGTGGTGTACAACTCGACACTTCCTTTGTATTTGTCCAAAAAGGCATCATTGATCTGGGACCAAGTAGCCCTCGCTTCTGGTTTAAGGCTTAGGAACCATCTCAAAGGAGAGTCATCGAGGGATAAGTGAAGTAAAGGGCTAGCATCTCTTCGGTGGCCCCTTTGGCACCCATTGACATGATGTAGATGTTCATGTGAGTTTTAGGGCACGTAGAGCCTTCAAACTTGGTTATGGAGGGCATCTTGAAGTTCTTTGGGAGAGCCTTGGAGTCTTTGAGCTCTACGGAGCTGACCATGCTGGACCCAAAAGTCATCTTGTGCAGTTGTTCTTTCACATACTTTAGTTCTTCTTTCAGACTTGAAACCTCGGAGGATGGGGGTTGTCCTACAGTTGGAGCTACTGTTGAGGATGGCACTGGAAATTCTGGCGTGGACCTGATTGGCAAGGAAGCCGGAGGAAGACCAAGAGTGTTGGGTATCCTAACATTGCTGTCTACTAAGCCAACTGGGCTGGGGATCTTGTTCCCGTACATGTTGTAACCATTGAATTGGACATCGGGATTCTGGGCCCAAACGCATGGCCCGGCCGCCGACGACCGTGGGCGGGGACTGACATCGGGTGCACGGAGCTGAATACGGGGTGGAACCGCATGCAATCTTGGGTGAGAGGAGAACAAACCGCAGGCTGAGGGATGTTATTTTGGAATTGGGTTTGTGGATATTGCGGGATCTGATCCTGGCAAATCTGGCTTCCTGACATGCGATACCCGCCCTGCTGCTGATTGGACTGATCATGAGGAGCAACAAACTGACCACCAAAGGTTGGGTTGGACGGCTGATTCGTGCTGTTATACGGACTTTGACCCTGAGCCCCAAACTGATTCTGAACATACCCAAACTGCTCTTGGTTGACACCACTGGGCTGCTGACTCTGCCCAAGCTGATTCTGGGGATAAAACACAAACTGGTCCTGAGCACTGACCTTTGGGAAGGAGCTTGATTCGCCTCTCTGTTCATATTGCCCACCATAAGTAGATACTGGGATGGGGGGAGGTCTTGACATGCCCCCATGAGTCGTCATTGGAAAAGAACTAGGCACACCATAGGAGATTGGTGGGGGCACATTGTGAAAGCCATGACTAGGTGAGGATGGGGGAACAAAACCAGTGCCGGTGATAGTAACATCGGGCTCTTCCCTGATTTTTTCATACGACCCATCAGGGTGGCGGATTATGGCGACGCCTTGCATGCGCATTACTTCGACATAGCGAGCCCAACCGGCCTCTTCACGGGCACGAGAGGCTTCGAGAGCAGCACGGAGAGAAGCTTCCTGAGAGAAGTTGAAGCCTGGGTGAGGGTTAACAAACGGACTTCCCGGAGGTGTCATGTGAGGACCCCCGCCATAACCACTGCTAGGAGAGGCATTCAGAGCTACGTTTGGTCCCGCATTCTGACCCTGATCCGGCCCTATACCCTGACTGACATTCTGATTCTGAGCTGGATCAACACCCGCATTCGGACCCAAACCCGCTGAAACCTGTGAATCTGCCATCTCTGAGACTGCTGGAAACGAATCCCTGACTGGAGAGAAACTGATTAACCGACCACCCGGAACTCTGACCCAATACTTGCTCGCTGAAAGGGGGAGAGAACGGTTTTAGGTAGGGGAGAGGATAGGCTTAGGACGGACTCATGCATATGCTCTTTTGTTTTTTTTATATTTCATGTTTTTATATATTTTTTATAAAAACGATTTTTATTAATCCTAGGAATGGTTGGAAAAGGGGGACACCTTCTTTTTCGCATTCTACACTATTCCTGGATCAGTGGGTTCCATCACTACGTCTATAGACCCCCTGTATTCCACCTGTATTGCACCTCCGGGACGGACAATCCCGGCAGAGGTTCTATAGGGCACGTGGAACCCACCAATCGAAAGGGAGAACGAACCTATGGGCATACGAGCCAAAACAAGTCAAACTCGGGGTTTTCAAAACCAAGTCCCAGTCAACGTCTAGACTCAGGAGGAGAGAGGGTCGAACGTACGTTTGAATGTACGAGACCGCAATTTGCAGGTAAAACCCTGGAAGAATTGGGCATGACCTCTCCTCTTTTCGAGTTGAAAATCTGGCATGGCCTCTCGTCACTTAGTGGCGAAATTTCGGCATAACTCTTGTTAGCATGCGTCAAGAATTCGACATGGTCCCGCGTTGACACATGTCGAGAACGCGTCATGACTTCTTACGAAGTCAAGCCGAGAAATCGATATGTACCTACGTCGAGATATGTCAAGATCTTAACGTGTACTTACGTTGAATTATGTCGTAATTTTCGACACGAAGAGGGAAAGTATGCCAAGATTTTTTTGGAGACGATGCATGACTCGGACTTTGTGAGAAAATTTTGAAAACCGAGTTTTGGAAATGTTTTGAAAAGTATTGGCCAAAAACCAACCGGTCACGGTAGAAAGTGTGTCACGGACAAGTGTTGGCTGACTCACAGGCTAGGAGGACTTTAGGCGCTCAAGCTTAGCGAAACACGTCACTTTCCGCGATGCCGTCCGTACACTCTCGGGTTCTAACTCTATGTGCAGGTAGAGTGCGAGTAGTGTGAAGGTATCTTCTAGAAAAATATATTTTTTTGCTTTTTTGTAAAAGATTTTTTTTTTGTTTTTGTTTTTTTTATGCAATATGCAAAGGAAAAACAAGAGAATGAGTCAAAGCATGACAAAAGGGGACTGCCCCAAATGTCAGAGTTTACCAGTAGCTGTAGTCCAGCGTCATCCTGCCCTGTTCTGATCAACGGGAAGAGCGAATAGCAAAGGGGGAAGCCCCGGCTCCCAAGAATGCCACATACCAAAGCATAGAAGCATAAAAGCATGGCAAGGTGCATTTGAGCACACAAAATGACACAAATGCACACACAAGGATAATGTCAAAATTGTCCAAGTTGATTTAAAGAAAGTTAGACCCTCTTAAGAAAAACATTTCTCTCTTTTTTTTTCAGAAAATAGAAGAATGATACCGATACGTGGGATTGTTAGACCACCGTTTATCCCAAGCCCCGGGTTAGGGAGCGATACAGGAAGGTTAGTGGTTTCCACCTATATACCAAGTATCGTCTTCATTTTTAAAAAAAAAAACAGAAAGTTTTTCAATGTAGTCCCCAGCAGAGTCGCCACTGAATGAACGCTCGCCCGAAAGAAAATCACTTTTGTTTTTGAATGTGATGATAGATTTTGTAAATTTCGGTTTTGGGAGTCGCCACGCCGTTTTTAAAGGAAAACATTGAAAAACCTATTTTTAAGAGTATTTTGGGTTCGGGAGTCTGGTTACGTGTTTGGGAAGAACTAGAGAGTTCACCCAACACGCCTCTTTCGAGACTTTCAATCAACGTTGGACAATTTTGGACATTCAAAGTGTGTGTGCAATATGTGTCGATGAGCAAAGCATGCGAATTTGGCATTTCATTGATAATATCAAGACTGGGTACAACTTGTGAGCCATGACAGGGGGTCACACCCTTTGTTTATTATGATTTTCATGACAAGGCAGAAGGTTTAAGACAATCTGCCAAGAGAGCCCTGATGTCGTCCGACACAGGACCTCCCAGAAAGAGGGTGTCGCATGACATGATGCCTCATGGTCAGACTGTCTTTTACAATGACCAAGCTACTCTGGAACTGGAATGATGTTTATTTGACTCATTGAAGACAATATTTGAAGGTCTAAGTTTAGTTTGGGATTGACGGTAGTGAGCAAAGTCACGATAGACTTTGAATGATACGGATGTCATATGACGTAGAACATCCGAAGTTATTCATGTCATATGGCAAACCGCCTCCAATAAATCGCACCCAAACAGAGCATAGGCATTCCAAATAGTGGCTTATGAGCCAAAAATACTAAGGAAGGCTTTGAGTTACAAGAGGGATTAAATCTGGCAGATCTGAAGTCCAAGAATGGCTTTATAGCCTTACAGGAGCCCCATGTCGTATGACACAGATCTCCAGAGAGTCCTGTGCTGTCCCAGACAGGAGTGGCCTCGTAAAAGTGCCCTTCGCCGTTTGATTCCCCTTTGTTTCTCAAAGCAAACCAAGCATTTTTATTGATCGTAGCGTATTAAAACAGTAATATGTGCGTATTATGGGAGGATCACATGGCTTTAGTGGCCAAATGTGATGAATCACATGTTTTTGGCCACTTTGAAGTAGCCATCACCTCCTAACTCAATGCAAATGCTTAAAGATTGAAACTTTATTGATGCTAATATGACCAAATGTCCAGATCTGAGGTGGGGAGAAGTGAATATTGAAGATCCACTTCTCCACCACCTTTATCATGCAAAAATCCCAATTTTTACATAATATTGGAGCAAGTATGCATGCAAAGGTAGTATGAATGTATTAAGAGACTATTTAAAGAGAGAGAAGGGTTTAGTGGCTACCTATTGTAGTCCACAAGGTAAGATCACCAGTAGTATGGTGTCCACCCCTTCTACACACCAATAAGGAGGGCTTCTTTGGACCTTGACTTTGAAGTATGTGTGTGTGTGTGAGGAGGGAGGTGAGTGTGTGTGTGAGAGAGAGAGAGCGAGAGAGACTCTTTTTGGGCAGAGTTTCCCCTCTATTATACTGATCCTCCCAAACCTCTCTTCAAGTCCCTTCAAAATGGTCAGCCATGCCTTGTATTTATAGGCAGGCTGATGGGAAGGCCTATGTCGTCCGACAGGGGCAGTTAAACTGCCTTAGTGTCTTCTCATGTCGGACGACAGCGTACACCTTTTTGGCATACTGGGCCGAATGGCTGGCTGGCCCAATGGGTTGGATGGGCTGTGTGATAATTGGACTTAATATTGCTTCTTTAGCAATTATGTAAGCCAAAAAATCAATTAAAGTGGACCCAAAACATGGGTTCGGGTCGGGGTACTCACAGTGGCCACAGACTGGGGTTATAGCATCTGTACTAAGCCAAAAGCCTTACAGAGTTGCTAGTATCTTATATTTTCCCTGAAAAATGGGTCTTATAAGATGTGAATATGCCTAAGCAGTTCACAAATGAGTGGAGTTTTACTCCCGCCGTTGTACGACTTATTGTTCAGACGGGAAAGGTAAACCAAGGTAATGTAAGGTGTTTACAGTTTCCCAATGTGTTATATGCACCTTGTTATGTGTTGCATTGTACTTGGCATATTGTTGCATTCATAATAGCTTATTGAGATTTATTCTCACCCTTCTCCCTTTAATATTTTAGATCGTACTGAGACAGGAGGTCCAGGCCAGTGAGGACGGAAAGGAGTTTGGACGTGTCTTTTGGGTTGTTGGGTATGTTTACGTCCTAGAGGGGAATTGTAATGGTATTTTGGTTTAGCTCCTTTGCGGAGTTTGTATATAAACAACTTTGTTTGAACTTTACGTTTGGTATCTTTTGTAATTAAAACAGGTTGACTATTTTCATAGTTTGGTTAGAAAGGGGACGCTCCTGCTCGGGGCACGTGTTAGGTTCCGGGTCGGGGTCCCCTCATTGATGCTCCTCATTATGTTTATGTGTTTCAAATAATGTACAACCTTTCTTGATGTACTCACTACAAAATCTAATGGACTATTCGGCAAGATAACATTCACATATGCATCCTTCCGGTCGTGCAAGATTTCTAACATATTCTTTAGATGTAAGTCTGACTGAATTCCCATACTTTTCAAGTGTTTGCGAGCATTTTGGCCATCTTTTGACCTTCCTTTTATATCAAGCAAAGTGTAAACTAAACTCCCACCACAATTTTTTTTCAATGTGCATTAAATTCAAACAGTGGAGAACCAGTAAATGCTGAAAAGAAGACATTTTTATTATTTATCAACTATTAACTATATCATTATCTTTAATTAACAATAAAGTACAATATATATATATATATATATATATATATATATATATATATATATATATATATATATATATATATATATATATATTATCTTCAATGTGCATTAAATTCAAACAGTGGAGAACCAGTAAATGCTGAAAAGAAGACATTTTTATTAATTATCAACTATTAACTATATCATTATCTTTAATCAACAATAAAGTACAATATATATATATATATATATATATATATATATATATATATATATATATATATATATATATATATATATATATATATATATATATATATATATATAGAGAGAGAGAGAGAGAGAGAGACTTTGACCAATAAATCTTTTGGCCAAATGAATACTACCTTTAAAGACTGACATTTCAAATCTCGCCAATAAGTCACTAGACTATTTTGCCCATGTCACTCTATTTTTCACAGTTCTGTGATTTAATAGTTATATGATTTCACAATTATAATAAATTGATTTACCATCAAAATTCTAAAATGCAATATCTTAAAATATAGAAATCGAAAAAATAATCTCAAACTGTAAACGAGCCGAGCCGAGCTTTGATGTCTCGAGCTCGAGCTAGACTAAAAACTAACGAGCCGATCTTTTTTTGAGCTCGAGCTCGAGCCTGAAAAATTCGTTCGAGCTCGACTCGAAACGATTTTCGTGCTGTTCGCGAGCATTTTTGCGAGCTTCTCGAACTCAAGCTTTAGCGAGCCGAGCTCGAGCTTAACTTGATTTTTTTTTAATCTGAACTCAAACGATCTTTAGTTCGAGCTTTTATTCAAATTCTCGAGCCAAAACGAGTCGAGCTGAGCTGAGCTGAGCTCGAGCTTTGTCTTTTCTTTGTCTCTACATAATTTTTTTTCAATTTTGATTTTTCATAATTCTTTATATTCTTACAAAAAATATAAAAAAAAAATTGAAAGTAACTATGATAAATATTTACTCCCTCCGTCCCAGACTAAGGGTCCTCGGGGGGATTTCACGCTTCTTAAGAATTTTTTTAAAAAATGAATAAAAGCTAAATGTGGGATATGGAATAGTAGTTAATGATTGATTTTTTGTAAATATGTTAAATTTATAAGGGTATAATGAATGTTTTTTTTTTTGTGATATGGAGTAGTGAATAGTAGTTAATGATTGGTTTTTTAAGGAGAGAATGAGTGGGAGGAATAGTAAGTTAATGATTGGTTTTCTTGTAAATATGTTAACTTTATAAGGGTATAATGAATGGTTTTTTTAAAAAAATATATTAAATTATATGGGTATAAATATATTCAAAAACTTGCCATTTATGGAAAGGAACTCTTGGTTTGGGACGGACCAAAAGGAAAAGTAGGACTCTTGGTCTGGGACGGAGGGAGTAATATTTATTTTATACTTTTCTAATGACATTTTAAAATGTCATATATTTTGAGACAAATTTTCAAATTTATTTTGAAACGAATAGAGTAATAATTTTAAAATGTATAATAAAGAAATCAGGGATGGGTAAAATCCTTTAGTTTTTATGTATAAATGTATAGTTTTTTTTATTTTTTATGAATAGAAATAAATATTTTGGATTTTTTTTAGTATTGAAGTTTTTTTTTTCAAAAAGTTATATAAAAATATTAGAAAAAAACTAAACAAATGAAAGTATAATAAAGAAATCAGAGTCGAGGTTATCGAGCCGAGTTCTAGCTCGAATCGTTTGCAAAAAATTTTATTCGAGCTTTTAATGAGCCGATCCCGATCCGAGCTTAAACGAGTCGATCCCGATCAAAGCTCGCCGAACAAACGAGCCGAGCTTGAGTCGGCTCGAAAAAAAAATTGAGCCTGAAAATCGGGTCGAGCTCGAGCTCGAGTTAGACTCGAGCCTTCTCGAGCTTTCTCGAGCTCGAGCTTTTACGAGCCGAGACCGAACCGAGCCCGAGCATGTTCGGTTCGCGTAACATCCCTACAAACCACCTTATTAATCGTATCGTCAAAATGAATCAAACAATTATATACAAGATATGATTCAAATTTTAAAAATAATAATTTCATTTTTCACTTGTAAAAAATTGAAAAAATCATTTTTCATTTCTCAATGATCTCACATTTGTATGATTATACAGTTGTGTGATTTCACATTTATGATTGCAAACTTGTGTCTTTTTTCACTTTTCACTTGTAAAATCATTTCTCAATTGATTTCATAGTTGTATGATTACATAGTTTTGTGATCTCACGCTCATGTCATTTTTCATTTTTCAACTGTAAAATCATTTATCAATTAATTCACAATTGTATTATTACACATTTGTGTGATCTTACAGTTGTGTGATTTTACAATTGTGTCATTTTTTCATTTTTTATTTAAATAGAAAATAGACAAATTGTAAATTCAAAATAAAATTACATCTTAAACATATTTACATGTCATTTGATAACATTTTGATTTATTTTTCTTTTAAAAAAAAACATATTAATTTTGCTTCATTCTTCAAATCATATGCCTTACCACCACCCAACCCTGATCAACCATCACCACCACCACTCCAGAAACTCATATTCCCCACAAAAGTCTTTCACAAATCGGTCAATTTCGCCTAAAACCAACCACAAATCAAGAACCCCCATCTTTGAATTACAAGAACAACAATTTGCAATTTACAATCACCCATGAAAAAAAAATCTCTAATCACCACCATCTATAAATTCAACCAAAAGCAAATCATCAAATCTGAATAAAATAAGGGTGGAAGAAGTGGTGGCTTGGGGAATGGGGCGGTGGCAAAGAAGAGTGAGACGAAGGTGAGAGGCGAGCGGAGGGGAAGATGAATAGTGAGAGGTGAGGTAGGGGGACTAGCAGTGAGAGGCGAGTGGAGGGGGAGGCGCTGGTGGTGGAGTATTGTGTGTTAGAACCAATCTAATATTCTATAAATAGAAATATCAATAAAAGTAATTACAATAATATTTAAATTAAAATCAGATTATAAAACAAATATAAACCTGAGAACGCTACAAATTCTTCAAAGTGAGGCCTGCTTTGCAGTGTCCTAAGTCAGAAATTCGTCCCCGCTTCTACTGCAGTTTAGGACGTCTGGCTTGAGGATACAACACTTTGGAACAAGTTCTTGCAGAAGAACTCGTCCCTGGCGAATATACTAAATGCTTTCAGAAAGATAGAAAGGTAAGAGAAGATGAAATCTTTTTGTAATAGGAACACAATCTGTTTTGTGTTTATATAGGACTAGGTTGAAAAGACATGTCTTTTCAAATTCAAATTCAGACACAGATCTTTCAACAGGTATCACATTTAAAACTGTCATTTCAAAAATCAAATCTGGCATTATCCAAAACTAAAATAATAATTTAAAATAATATTAAAATATATTTTAATATTAATTTACAAAAATTAAACCAGTTCAGCACATCATTTGACTACCAAGATTCGAGCTTTATGTTAATAGAAACCTGTGTCATGGGGCTATGCCCGATGACTTTTGTCCGTCTCGAAAAGAGCTTCGATTTGATATGCTGTGCGTTCCGTGGTTCATCCGGAATCAAAAGTTATGCTCATTTTAGCGCACACACATAAATTTCACTAAAAGCTCTATTTTTCAATAAACACCTTTAACTTTCATCTTTTATCACATAAGTCCACATAATTTCCAGCAATACCCCACATTTTCTATTCAAACTCTAACAATACCCCACATTTGAATAGAAAATAAGATAATAAAAGGAACTTATTTTTCTATCCCTAAGAAAACTAAATATGATATGCATCAGAAAAGGTGTCTTATGGACTTGAACCTTTTGTAGTAAGTATTTATCGGACTTACTTTGTGGATAGTGACTATTAGTCTTGAACTAGCCACATTTTTGTAGTAAATCGAGACAATAAATATCACACATATCATATTTATACATTTTTCTATTCTTACGGTTGTGTTCATTTCGGTCTTGAACAAATCCTTACTTCATGAGAATTTTAGAGAACGTAGCCATTTCAGTTCTCAAAGATGCGACCCCACATCAATCTCGTATTAGTAATGCTAACCAAAAATAATCCGTAATATTCCACCTTAAAGCTACTAGCATTATTAAGAATAATTTTCAACCCTTAAACATCAACGGATAACACACTTTATTTCATCATAGGAATGAGCATATGTGTGTTATATGCTCCTTGAGTTTTCCTCAATTAGTTTGCCTATTGAACCTAGACCATGGGATCTCCAATGTTGCTAGGTTAGGTTGCCACCAAGTAATGACTCATTGTATTGGCTTTAAGCCCATTCCCCTCGATGTAAATACTACTTGCTCTCTGTTAAGGCCTTTTGTCAAAGGATCTGCTATATTTTCCTTTGACTTTACATAATCAATGGAAATTATTCCATTCTTCAGCAAGTCTCGTATTGTTTTGTGACGACGCCTTATATGCCTTGATTTGCCATTGTATATTTGGTTCTTTGCTCTCGTAAGAGCAGCCATACAATCATAATGTATGCAAATGGCTGTAACAGGCTTAGTCCACAATGGAATACCCTCTAGGAAATTTTTGAGCCTTTCCGCTTCTTCAGCGGCTTTATCTAAGGCTACAAATTCTGCTTCCATAGTTGGTCGTGTATTCACAGTTTGCTTAGATGATTTCCAAGATATTGCTGCACCTCCAAGTGTAAACACATAACCACTTGTAGATTTACTTTCTGAATTATTGGAAATCCAATTTGCATCACAATATCCTTCCAAAACAGGAGGATACTTTTTATAATGCAATCCATAGTTCATTGTATGTTTCAGATATCGCAACACTCTTACTAGTGCAAACCAATGATCTTGTCCAGGATTATGTGAGTATCAGCTAAGCCTACTCACAGTATATGCTAAATCCGGTCTTGTACAGTTCATTATATACATCAAACTCCCAAGAACTTGAGTATATTTTAACTGAGACACACTTTCTCCTTGATTCTTCTTAAGTTGACTAGAAGGATCAAATGGAGTAACAACAGGTCTATCATCATAATGTCCAAATTTTCTTAGGACTTTCTCAATATAATGAGATTGAGTAAGTATGTATGCATCTGAATTACTTTGAATTCTAATGCCAAGAATTACATCTGCTACTCCCATATCTTTCATATCAAATGAAGAATGTAACATCTTCTTGGTTTGGTTAATCACATCCTTACTTGTTCCCATTATCAGCATATCATCCACATATAAACATATAATAACATATCCATGCTTATATTGTTTAATATAAACACATTTATCACATTCATTTATATGGAAACCATTTGATAAAAGTGTATTATCAAATTTTTCGTGCCATTGTTTTGGAGCTTGTTTAAGGCCGTAAAGTGATTTAATCAATTTACACACCTTATTTTCTTGACCTTTAACTACATAACCTTCAGGTTGGTGCATATAAATTTCTTCATCTAATTCACCATTTAAGAATGCAGTTTTCACATCCATTTGGTGTATTTCCAAATTGTGAACAGCTGCTATAGCAATTAACATTCTTATGGACGTAATTCTAGTAACCGGTGAATAAGTATCAAAGAAATCAACTCCTTCCTTTTGTCGATACCCTTTTGCTACTATTCGAGCCTTATATTTTTCAATGGTACCATCAGGTCTTAACTTTTTCTTAAAAATCCATTTATGGCCTATTGGTTTATGTCCAGGAGGTAAATCAACCAATTTCCATGTATTATTTTGTAAAATGGATTCTATTTCACTTTGAACAGCCTCTTTCCAATAAGGTGCTTCAGATGATTCCATAGCAGTCTTATATGTTTGAGGTTCATCTTCTATAGAAAAAGTCATATAATCAATTCCAAAATCTTTGGCTATTCTTCCACGTTTACTCCGTCTCGGTTCAATATTTTCTTCTTGAACCGTAGAAGAATCGTTTCCATTCACTTCACTTTGAGATAATGTATCGTTATACATTCTTTTCCTTGTATAATTTTCTTTATCTATATAAGGAAAAATATTCTCAAAGAATTCTGCCTCTGCAGATTCTATGATTGAGTTTTTGTGCATATTTTCCACCTTAGACTCATA